>CM017557.1:58613963-58616463 GCA_007844125.1 Sinonovacula constricta
AAGTGCAGTTTCGTTGTTTTTGTAAAGTGTCTAAAATACTGATTGCATTGATATGTGTTTTTGAACTGACAATGATTTTGTCGTGGTCAGTTTTAATCGTTTCCACATACGCGCTGCGTTCTAAAAATGTGTTAATAATTATTTAGATAACATAATATGAATCGCAGACAAACATGTTCGGCACATAATGTAACGCCTTTTCTCCTTATAATAAAAAACAACAACAGCAAAAGTAATAACATCTTTAATTTGTAATGTTATGTGTACATAAAGCAATGCTTACAGTATACAGTAAAACCTCTCCACAGCAACATCTGGCGGAGGCACGAAGAAGTGTGGCTGCAGAGAGGTGTTGCTGCTCAGAGGATTCAATGAGACGAGAAAAAATGTGTTTTTAATAGTTTTGTACTGACATTAGATTTTCCTAAGTATATGTTTTAGTTAATTTTGCTTTGGTGATGAAAATGCATTCCCTTCATACTCTGCAAAGACTTCTGCCTTCCGCTTCCCACATAACTATGAAATTGAAAATGAAAAGAATCACATTAGACAACAAGTAAAATAGCACACAAATTAAATCTACTGATGATAGCTTAATCTACAGTATTTAACAAGAACAGTTTTTAAAATTATAAAATATAAACAGGTTACATTTAAATTTATTTTAATATAAATCATATCTACAATTTAATATATGCAATTAGCATATGCTTGTCTATTATAAAAACAATATCGTCAGTAACGGACCTGTATATGAGTTCTGCTGCAGCCCAACTCGGTAGCAATGGATTGTGCTGACCTTCCTTGTTCTACCAACTTAATTGCAGTAACCCTCTGCTCTAACGTAAGGTAAACCTTTTTATAAGGTATTTCAAGACAAAATGACCAGTATTCCAGTATTGAGTCATGCAAAGACTGATTTACCATTAAAATCGAATTTATAGTCAGACATCCTAAAACAATGACAGTTTGCACTTAGCGCTTAAGGTAAACATCTTTTTAAGTAAGCAATCAATACAGTGATATCTTTTAATCTTCCGATCAATTAAAGAAAACAAACCTTCAGTTAACATCAATAGTTGACACTTCTTTCACACGTTCCCGCAATACCCTAGATCTACACCGGCATGTTTGTAGCATGCAGCTGGTTTCCCGTCCAACTGTAACTTGATTCCAATTAACACCTTCTCAACAGGGTAAGCAGAGATCAGCCGACCGCGTGACATTTCTGGTGTACCCGAAAGACTGTTCTAAAAATATATATGTATATGGATACGCTGATCATGATTAAAGTACGGTTTAATAAAACAGTCTGCTATTCTGTATCATTATACACTGTCAATCTTATTTCAGAATTATCTCAAAACTCTATAAAAGTGTAGGAGATAAAAATAAAGCCTGTGAAATTGATTCGCACGTGTTTACAAATTATTGTGTTTCCAGGGAAACTGAGAGATGGTGCCCCGGTGGTTCTTTCCTAATATTTATCGAAGTTTCTTCTCTCAAATACAATGTAAAGTTGGACTTGTTATAATTACCACCGCTGCCTGTCTGCGAAAATGGTAAAAACAAACAAACATAACGAACCATTATCACTCGCATGCTGAAAGGTTTACCAAGTGACCTCAGACCTCAGAATAATTCGAAACTTAATTCCTAATGTTTGGTTAAATAAACAAAAATATATATCCCAGCTAAATCGATAAAAAGTCTTCATAAAATGAAGACTTTTTATCCGCAATACCCTAGATCTACACCGGCATGTTTGTAGCATGCAGCTGGTTTCCCGTCCAACTGTAACTTGATTCCAATTAACACCTTCTCAACAGGGTAAGCAGAGATCAGCCGACCGCGTGACATTTCTGGTGTACCCGAAAGACTGTTCTAAAAATATATATGTATATGGATACGCTGATCATGATTAAAGTACGGTTTAATAAAACAGTCTGCTATTCTGTATCATTATACACTGTCAATCTTATTTCAGAATTATCTCAAAACTCTATAAAAGTGTAGGAGATAAAAATAAAGCCTGTGAAATTGATTCGCACGTGTTTACAAATTATTGTGTTTCCAGGGAAACTGAGAGATGGTGCCCCGGTGGTTCTTTCCTAATATTTATCGAAGTTTCTTCTCTCAAATACAATGTAAAGTTGGACTTGTTATAATTACCACCGCTGCCTGTCTGCGAAAATGGTAAAAACAAACAAACATAACGAACCATTATCACTCGCATGCTGAAAGGTTTACCAAGTGACCTCAGACCTCAGAATAATTCGAAACTTAATTCCTAATGTTTGGTTAAATAAACAAAAATATATATCCCAGCTAAATCGATAAAAAGTCTTCATAAAATGCTGAACTGTACTCTCTAATGACAGGTCTAGACGAAACCAATTTTTTCGGGATATTTATTACTTTAAAACAATATTTATTGGTCATCACAAAACTGACATAGAGTAAACAACATATACAACCTGATCATATGACGTCATTTTAT
>CM017557.1:58623963-58711463 GCA_007844125.1 Sinonovacula constricta
TATGTATGTCCGCTCTTTCAGCCAGTTAGTTTATTGGTGATTCACCAACTAAGTTATTAGCGACTCCCCATCGTCTACCACATTGCATTTTAAAACTGTATTGTAAATTTCGATATCAGCATTTGCTGTTTCTTGTTTGCTATGACCGTTTTTCAAAACGGTCATGAATCAAGCTGGCGCAATGAACGATCAGCGATCTCAGCGAAATCAGATACGTAAATATGACCACAAGTGAGCAATGTATATCACCAAATTTAAAAGGTTAAAAGTACTTAAAACGATGCATGATCATGCTTTCACTAACGGAATAACGAAACATACCTGTATGACACATTAACACTTCCAAGAGTTAAATTAATTAAGTACATTTACGTATGTTCCACGACAAACTTGGAATTAATATTGATTTTTTTCAGCTTGATTTAAATTCCATCAGTACAATCACTGATAAGAATATATGACAAAGTCCTATGAGTATTGCAATGAGTAGCAAAACTGGAAAAGGCACAGGAAAAAGATATTCACTTGCAAGAATAAGAATATATGACAAAGTGCTATGAGTATTGCAATATGTACCAAAATTTAAAAAAGGCACAGGACAAAGAGGTATTCACTTGCAAGTCAAATGTAAAAGTGAGAACAAATTTGTGATGAGTCTTTTAATAAAAAGAGCAAACCCGACAATTACCGCTTTGGACGGTCAGTCGGGAATATGGACCGACTGAGGTGCTTAAACCGATTTTACAGAGGTCTAACCTCGCACTTCCTGGTGGGTTTCTCAAATGAAAGCAATGAAAATAAGACTGGTCTATTTAAATAAAAGTCCAAGCGATGACGTTTTCGTTGATAAGTTATGACGAAAGTAGTGACGTCATTGAGAAATTATGTCCACATAGTATTTAGAAGAGAGACAGAGAGGTATTATTTCGATTAGAAGCACAACACAAAACTTGTTGATATTAAATGAAAATAACATTTTTTAAGTCCAGAAAAATTTTCAGAGTAGAGAAAATGGTTGTAGCACCTTGTTCATGTGAAAATGAAATTGAGGAACCAGAGTCCAAAGTCGATCAAAGGAAATACACGTAACAATCATTATAGGATGAGTTAAATGACAACACAGATAACATACACTAGATCATGTTGTATGTTATCTTCTTACCTTTAACGCACTTCGTTTATTGAACTAAATAATACTAAAGGAATTGTACTTTTTGGTCCTTTATGACATCGTTACATTCTTAATTGTTAAAAAATATGCCAAATGGCAATATTTTATTGATACTTTGGAAACTTTGGAAACAATGAAACAATTGTAAGCTAAATAAGAATGTATTATCTACTATAAATCACAAATTTGTTCTTACTTTTCGCTTGGCTTGCATGTGAAATACCTTTGTTCTGTGCCTTTTCGGAGTTTGGTATATGTTCCAATACTCATAGGACTTTGTCATATATTCTTTTTGATTAAGAATTCACTATCGCGTGGTTTAATTAATTACACAATTACTGCAGAATGCGCGTTTCTTTCCGTTATTAAGTTTTAAATATAGTTAAGTAAGAAACCGATGTCGTATTTCCATGGACATTTTTTCTGAAAAAAAGCTAACTAATCAATATTTTGATATTGCAAATATGAAAGGTAAATTGAAAAAAAGTTTAATTTGCATGATCATACTTTCCTTTATACGATAAGCGGTCGTAGAACTTTGAACATTTCATTTTAATTTTAAATCTTAAGGATTTTGCTTCGCCACAATATGTACTAATATGTAAAGGGATTAAAAAGTAAAATTGTAGACGACCCTCTTTCAGAAATCTATGAATAAAAGAAAGCACTAAATCAATAGGAAGCAAATGTTTCAAACAACATTCTTTGCATTTATACGCGGTGATTTTGCCGATTTCGCAGCTTTACTACAATTTGATAGTAATATGCGGTGTAACGCGCATGCTCAGTGGGCTACTAGCGACCGATAAACATTTTTAAAACAAACTGTTGACAGTCGGTTATTCCATCGTTTATCAAAGCAAAATGGAATGAGTGAACAAGGGTCAACGACGATTGATTAATAGTTAATTAAAAAGAAGACAAACTGAACTTTTATTTACTACAATGCATTGAGATGTTTGCATTTTATCTGTGTTTTTTTCTGGTTGTGGAGGGGTATTTTACCATTTGCCAATATGTTTTGACAAGTCAAAGGTCATGCTTCTTTATATTATTCATTAAATACTAAAATGCTGGTTGCAATATTTATAAAGAAACTTAAAAGGGCTTATCTCAAAAGAAAAAAACAACAACAACATTTGTCACGACTGGTTAGATTACATATTAAAATGCGTAACTTGTTCCATTGGTCTAGGTCACCAACCACTTAAGAAACGTGATTACTTCTCTAACGAGTTTTTCTTTTCTTTTTTTTTGTGATATATTGATTAAAGAGCCACCAATAAATCCAGTGTTATAAACAAGTGATGTGCATATCGTATATTACTTAATCGTAGTGCTTCTAACTGTTTTGACTATATGAATATGTATGTTTATATGTCTGCCAAGAACGATAAATAATATTGTTTCCTTTTTACTTCTTCTACATGCTTGTTCGAAAATGCGACATGTAGGACTTGGTATGTATTCTTTTTTTTTGGTTTTTTTTTTTGTATTATTGCTTTCTGTCACTGAATTGTCTTCCTTTAAATGACACAAATGATTCAGAACAAATAATGGTGACATTTCTCAATAATTCCTTATGTATTGACGAGGGCAGTAAATACAGTGTCATTTCGTCGTTACTTTTTGTCAGGATTTCGTAATGGCCATGAAACAATAGAAGATAAGTGGTGTAAATGACCTCAGAACAGTTTAAATGACCAAGCGCGTAAACGTGTTACGAATAGAATGTGTTTATTGTAGTTTTACACGTTACAATGTTAATTGATATCATTGAGAGCATCTGTTTGGAAAAATTGGTGTGTTTTGTTTTAACAAACTACTAATTCTCACGGGATTTGAGATGTTTATTCGAGGCTGCGTGCATACAAACGTAATTAAAAGATATATCGGGAAAAGAAACGGAAGATAATACCCCATAGTTCCTATTTAATTGGTATTAATGGCATAAGCTCCTTAGCATGATTATTGCATTTGGGTAAGTGTATTTCGTTGGATAAGTGTATTTTGCCATTGTAGGAGGGTAAATAAACAGAAACGGTCAATATAATACGTAAATATTAGAACATAGCTGAGGGTTTTAATTAAAACAATAGCCGTGTGATGTTATTGTTTTATGTTCTGATTTTTTTTTCCAATCTTATTTAAATGCCAAACTACAATCAAAAGAAGGTTTTTGTTTAATTTTTAATTCACCCAGGCGCAAACATCTGTAACTTACTCAATTAAATATGCACTGCGCTCAAACACAAACGTTATTTACATTTATTATACAATGTATATTATAGCATTTACCCACTACTCGTCGCAAAATTAATAGTATGTTATGTAAATGCTTTGTCTATTTATAATCTCACATGTCATGGATATGATTTGTGATAAGTTATTGTTGAGATGAGTTGAAGTTTTATGTGACAGAAGTTCATTGGAATATTGCATTCATAGATTTACTTATACAGAATTGAATTGACATTTGCCCAAACAACAACTACTACAGGATGCCGCTGCTGCTAATTTGTATTAGTTAGAAAATGAAATATATTATATATATAATGTTTTTTCCTTAAATGCAATAACATTTGGGATGCAAATGATAGTCTTAGTTACAGCATCCTACAAAATAATGCTTTTGCTTTGATGCTTAGCTCTGTAGTTTCTTGATGAGCATACTTACCGATCATACAAATTACGATAGAGACAAAACAACTTAATAAGCAAAGGCATCTGTAGCAGAGAAGTAGAGAACTCCGGTTTGCCCTTCGTCACGTGGGTAAACGCCCCGGTCGTGGAGCTCGGCCCAAATGTGGGGAGGTGTTCCAGCTGATCTGCAGTGCGTCTGTACTTTTGCCTGGGCATTCGCTTAACGTGTTATTGAAAACCGCAAATTAATAAATGTTGATCACTAATGTCCCTGTGCAGTGACGTAAATGCATTCTTAATAGCATTATTGCATTATTATATGTCAAGGCATACACTTGAAAAGATTAATCAATCAAACAGATGATTGCATATAAAAATAAAGTGTTGTTGCATTTAGATAATAGCTGATGTTTAATAGCAGTTCCATAGCTAGGACATATGATCGTTTTACGGAACATCGTCGTTTTATGTTACTGACAAAGGACGTGTTGTGTGTTCACAATACGTCAATATGACAATGTCGTATAGAAATTACAACATTATCTTTTTGAACTAGTACACAATGGAGATATAGCTTGCAAGGTTTATTGAAAAAGATGCTAAAAGCCCCATGACGAAACGCTATACAAAACTGTATCAGGGCCAATTTTTATGACTTGCTTGAAACGGTTAACAGAACTGTGACCTCGCATTTTCTGGTGTCTTTTCTCAAAGATGACAAATCTTAAAGAAACGTGGTTATCAGTTTAGTCCAACAGAATAGTCCGAAGGAATGACGTTTTATTAGAAATAAGATTGATGTCATACAAGACATGTCATATTACATTCAATAAAACGTTCAAGTCACTTACATTTTGCAACTCACTGAATTGTTCTTCATGTTTATAAGTTTAAAAGGACATGTTATAAATATATGTATAAGTTGTGTAGTTCACATTATAGACCAACCTGTGCCCTTCAATCACATATAAATATGTATATAAATATATTATGTTTAAGTTGAACTTAATATACGACATGTTTTATGGTGGTTTCTTTTGCTTTCGATATTTTTATTTCTTTTACTGATGGTGTTACTTTGGGTTGTTTCAGTGCTAACAAAACAGACCTATTGACAATAATATGGACAGTTGCCATTTACTGTGAGATGTACCAGTAAGAACAAATCATGTAATGCATTAAAACTATTAAAATAACGATTCCATTGTTATTACCATCATTTTCTCCACGTTTTACTGTAGTCTTATTTCGTAAATTTCAAATGTCGTTTTGCCGAAAATAACCAACATTTACTTGGAGAAGTATAATGGCATTGTAAAAAAGCGTTAAACTGAACTGTATTTTAAAAGTTTTACAGGGGTCAGGACATGTATCTGTCAGAGATAGTTAGCACATATAGGTAGTTTTGTTTTAAGGCCGGCGCATATAAGCAAACGCCAATTTCTCTCTAATGCCTTTAAATTAATGCTAGCATGTCTCATCATCGAGTTAAAATTGTAATTTATAGATCACTGAAAACTTTTAATAGATCTTTATATGTTCTTAATCTTAATCGTCTTATTTTTTGTTATTGATTATATATTTAAAGTTTATTTGAGAAGAATTAACTTTGACATCCAGCTTTTTGTGTTCAGCCGTGGAAAAAGGTCATTATTTTTGAATCGCTGGATGAGTTTTATTTTCTTCTTATTGCAATTTATTTAATCTTATCTGAGATTTCCTTCAAGATTTGCAATTGATTTCGAAGTATTGATTTAAACATTTTACTTATTGACAATAGCTAACAGCCTAATGACTATTTGGCAGTATACCATTTGGGCAGTTATGTTTATAAATGCAACCCACGCTGCATTAAGGGTATGAACAGATCAGCTATTTTTGCTGTTAACCGTACTTAATATGTGTTTCAAATAATTAAAATGGCTCGTCGATAAAATTCAGTACATATAGCCGTTAATATGAACATAGAAGAAAAAGACAAATATGTCATCAAACCAAAATGTAATAAATGATGTTTGTGTAGGATTTCAGCGCGGTAAATCTATTTGACAATTTAGTGCTCTACTGATTGCGCCGCGAAGTCTCCGCACATGCGATTCATGTAGTATTTCAAAATTACTCATGTTATTTCTTTGACAAGTTTTACTGGGGCTTATCAGTTTATTTGGCTTAAATTCAGACCCAACAAGGACATTACGTCGCGATCTGTGCAACATAATTCTTGTTTTGAACTGTTTGTACCTGTTAAAGGTTACATTTATTTTCGCAGATAGTTTGGCTTACAGTCGTAGACCCCTGTCTGATTACTAGTGTAGTCGTCAATCCCATACCCCGAGCAACAAAAGAATTGATAAGCTTCTGTCAATAATTTATGTTGCAACTTGTTAAAAGTGTAAGAATACATGATAAAACATATTGAATACTGAATACCGGTAGTTAAAATTATGAATACTTTATTCTAAAGAGCACTTAAAAGGCTGGGGCATACAAAAACACCCTGACATTTGAACCAGCAAGTGTAATTGAATTATAATGACATCTATTAGAAACTTATGACAGGTATTTCCCAGACGTTTCAAAGCATGTCAATTTACGCAATTGATATATTAATCACTAATTGTTTAGATTTGTGTATTTTGTTTATACAAATTATGTATACTCAAGGGAGTGCGTTTGTTTTTTCTCAATGCTATTACGAAAAATGGATAAATAGGTAAGGATACACATTTTCAGACATGATACGTATATGAAGTTGAAGAATAAGTAGTTTGTTTTGCAGTCATTTGAGTATTTATAACTATTATTGCTTGGTGTATTTATTCATTAGGGACGTTGAATTACAGCTTTGCTCGCTTACCGTTCAATTATCAAGACAGATAACATGTCGTAGTAGTTCTTATAAATAAACATTTAATTTGACTTAATCTGAATGCATCAGCTTTTTTAAAACTTATATGTCAAAAGAAGTAAAAAATTAAGTATTTTTTATCATTCCCTATTGTTGATTTTGTTTCATGATAACCAGCAAACAAGACATTCGTCTATTTCTATCTTAGAATTCTAGGAGAGACATTAAAACTGACTAACAATTATTTTATATAAATACTGTGTTTTAAGCACCCCAGTCGGTCCATATTGCCGACTGACCGTTCCAAGGCAGTAACTGTCGGGTTTGCTCTTTTCCTTAAATGACTCATCACAAATTTGTTCTTACTTTTCGCTTGGCTTGCATATGAAATACCTTTGGTCTGTGCCTTTTCGGAGTTTGGTATATGTTGCAATACTCATAGGACTTTGTCATATATTCTTTTTCATGATCACAACAATGTTACTTGTGCAGTGTGGCGGTCGTAAAAATCTCCCCGTGCATGTAATCTATGTTGTCATTTAATTCATCCTATAAGGATTGTTACGTGTATTTCCTTTGATGGACATTGAACTTTGGTTCTTCAATTCCATCTTCACATGAACAGGATGCTACAACCATTTATTCGTCTCTGGTCATGTTTGTTCATGATTCAGAAAGTTAATTTTATTTGTGGTCAACCATTTTTGTGTTGTTTTTCAAATCGAAATACTACCATATTCCTCTTCTGAACACTATGTGGACATTATTTTTCGATGAAGTCACTACTTTCGTCATAACGTATAGAAAAAATCAGCGCATGGACATTTTGTTTTCAAATAGATCGTTTTTCTTTTCGTTGCTTGCATTTGAGAAACTCGTCAGGAAGTGCGAGGTTAGAGCTCTGTAAAACCGGTTTAAGCACCCTAGTCGGTCCATATTGCCGACTGACCGTTCCAAGGCGGTAACTGTCGTGTTTGCTCTTTTCCTTAAATGACTCATCACAAATCTGTTCTTACTTTTCGCTTGGCTTACATGTGAAATACCTTTGTTCTGTGCCTTTTCGGAGTTTGGTATATGTTGCAATACTCATAGGACTTTGTCATATATTCTTTTTCTAAGTTTCCAAAAATAAGACTATAATAATAATATTCTAATTTGTGGATCTCCAATGGCAGGAAGTATGAAGGTTAAATGTTTTATATGCAAAATCGACTGTAACCACAAAATGAAATTAAAAAAAACAACAACACCCTGTCAGGGTCTCATATTTCCATTTTTATGGTCATAATTTTCGGGTTGCTTAATTGTTTTCTTTCTAGATAATAGAAACAAAAATTCGCGGCAGTAGAAAACATTTTACCAACAAATATGATCTTGAGGCACCATAATACATGTACCAATTATCAAAGGGAGCATAGTGAGGTCACCTACAGTTGTCATCACCAATTTTCAATTTACATGTAACAACATGATATTATGTTAAGTATAAAACTATCCCGTATCGTCAAACTTAATTGAAGATTGTCAGTCATAAGTGTTTTCGCCTCCGCATTTCCGAAGTTAATTTGTTTATTCCGACTTGACGTCATATTGCTAAAGAAATGTTATGGGCAAGACAGAGCCAGTTAAAATACACGTCTGTCCGACACATACGTGTCATTAAGCCATGTCTGTTTTCCAACGACAATACATTTCTTAGCATCCACTCTAGAAATTGTAGGTTTGCTAGGAATAAAATAAACATAATCCATTTTATTGTCGAACAAATTGTCTTTTTCGAATAATTTCCTGCCATTGTTTTTTAAAAGAATTAGGATATCATTTTTATTCGTGGTGAATTTCGTGATTAAGTACACTAACTTTTACATAACTATTTTTGTCTCGTTCCGATTTTGCCTCACGCTCAAGATAACCAAAGAAGTCGCATATACATCAGTCAAACAATGCCAACAAATACGATTTTGTATTGTTTTCAATTCTTAACGGATACTTCTTTTACCTCAAGTAAACAAACACAAAAAACATTGTTTAATTAAGAAATGACAAAGGAAGTTTCTTAAGTTAAAAGGATAAAACACTTGTTATGACAGGAGTATCATTAGTGGACAGATGTTTTATTTGAAAGTTGACTCATCAGTTAACAGCTCTGTAGGTTTATTAAATGTTTATCTACCAAAAGTTGGGTTGATAAGAAAAGATAACTTTATCCGAGGGACGCCTATGATTAAGGGGTAGTGTCGTGGACTTAAAACCTGAACGGACTCATCGGCCTTACACCGGTTGAGGCGAAAGATTTAATGTTGGAATGTGTTCCAGCTGGTCCCCGGTAAGCCGTAGAGTCTACCAAAACATTTGTCTGTGTCCTTTATCCACCAATACAGCTGGACGTCGCTTTTATTACCAAAACTGTGTCCCTACGATAGATTTTGAATAACAACAACCAAATTGAATCTCATCGCTTATTATTTCATCTAACACACCTGAAATCTTCATTCCCTTCTATTTCTATGCATTTTTTTTGGCTATAATTTTTTGTACATATATATTTTGTTTCTTCTTACTATGGAATACGATGATAATTGGAAGTATTGCTGTGCCACTATGGCAATTCCATAGCAGTTTAAGGTAACCTTGTAACAACAAGGCTACACATAATTTATGGACGCAAAATTATCGTGTGCAGGTGTAGCCCGACTGATTCAACAATTATTGATATTATATAAGTATTGACGTTTAACTTACATTAAGTCTTGCACAACCTTCAGTTCTCTGAAGATTTAAGTTTTCTGGTATTTTAAACGTGATACACAATTAAGGATACATATTTCCGCCGTACTAAAGAAGTTAATGTTTTAAATTAATTTAAATAATTAATTTATATGTCTTCGTTTTTATCCACGTGTATGTTGTTATTTCGTGTATTTAGTACAAAATGAAGTTTTATGTGACAGACTCTCTACTACAATGAGCATAGAGCTGTTTTTTATTCGCCGTAGGCTAAAACATTACAAAAACATAATTTTCACTTTCAAACATTTCTGCACCGTTACCGTTATCTCACTAATGTATATCTTTACATATCTCAAACTACGTCATTACCTTGTCGGGTGCCTGTAATACAATGTAGTTGTTTACACTTTGTTCTGTAAATGAAGTAATTGACAATATAAAGTCTGACATTAGGCGTAACTGGAGAAGGCACTTGTCAATAGTGTCTGCCATTTCATGGTGTTCTTCCTTTTAATGAACAAGACATAGAAAATTGAGACTTTTAAAAGGTATCATTAGGTATAAATGTACAGTACTTGATTCACATGAATACAATATGAATACGTTAAGTATTTTATATTTTTGTTTAAGGTGTACAATTAAGGCAATTAATGGAAACACTCAAAAGAAAGCTTAAATACACATTCCTCATAGTAACTTATTGCGTATTTTATCGTATTGTGTAAGTTTATTGGTCTGCAATAAGGCAAAGTAAATGTGACATTTTGGTTACTCTGTGCTCAAGCTTAACAGGGCCGATTGATAGATACACCGACTTATAACTCCACTAACTGCTCATCTTTTCAAGTTTGGGGAAAGTACTAAATATGTAAAGGTCTTCCTAATGACCTGCGGTACGCTCTTAGTTTTACCTAAACATTTGTCCGGGTTCTCACTCTATCAAAACGTTCGTCACGTGAATGTCAGTAATTCTCTTCTCTGCTATGCATTTCAGCAACGCAACTGAAGTAATATACAAATAAATGATAAAGGCGTTCATCAGATTCTTAAATGTATGTAACTTATCAAAAATCACTCATGTTGTGAAGTGAATAAATTGTCGATGGGGTAGTAAGTTCCTTGGAGTTATATCATTTTTTTCTCAACTGTCGACTTCTTTTGTCGAACAGGTACTCATACAGCAACTACATGACCCCCTTGCAATAAATGGTTTTGCCTAAATATTAAATCTTTTATAACATTACCGTTGATCTTGTATGAGCTAGACACTTTAATAAAAGAGACAACATGATTTTAAATATTATATTCATAAATAAAACCTCAAGCAGAACACTTTAAGTGTATGCATGTATTTGCTGTTTTACGTTTTCTATGTTCACAAAAGACTGCGGGGAACCAGAACGCTTACACACTTCACTTCCATTTACATTGCAATAACAAGTTGTTATGATTTGTTTATCACACTCCACATCGTATTCATATCACGTACATGTATTAACATGTAACTTTATTTCCATAACCTTGTCAAACATGTCGTGTTAATACTAATTTTACAAGTAGGGCAAATTTTTAGGTTGTTAGACTGAGCTTATCAACCGTATTCATGGACTTTTATATGAATGTAATTAATCTTAACCTAAACTTAAACCTACACCTCGTCCTTGACATTGGGCTTGAGCCTGAGACACTCCGATCCAGGGTTGAAGGTGGTAACGACTCGCTCACGGAAACACGGTTGTTTTATAATAAATGTGCAGCCAGTCCGTGACTCGAACCCGGGACCCTACGCTAACAGGGCACATGCTCTACCGACTGAGCTCACCGGACCGCTTACACATTCTCTCCCTATCACCCGGCTACAATAGTAGTAATTAGCAGTTGCACGAAACTTCTGTTAAGTGCGCAGCATGCTGTTTTGGTGAATATCAGTTTTAGATAGCATTGGAATAATAACTCTCGAATATCTGATTGAAGGTCTCGTCTATTACTTTATTCTTTCCTTTCACTTTGAAAATCAAAATATCAATCAATAACCTTCTTTAATAGTTCCAGTCCATTTTATACACCGTATAACCTCAGCTGAAGGTTTTGTTGATGTTACGATTAGATCTTCTATCATAGTTACAGCAATTCAATTGCCGTGCTGTCACGATCCGGAAAATACAATCCAGCCAATTTGAGAGACGAAAGCCCGTCTGCCAAAATGTCTGCTTAACCGAATTAATTTGAGTTTGTAAATATGATGATGGTTTTGAATATATATGCGTATTTTGGAAACATAGATAACCTTTTGTCTATTCGATTTACATAGTTTTACATAATTTGATCCCGACTTCTCAATTAAGAACACTTGCAGAACAGGCTGGGACCATTAACCTAGTCTCTATCGTATTTGATGTTGTTGTTGCTAAAGTGCTTTGTTTAGATAAGGGAAAGCAACCATTCTTTTGTAATCTAAAATAAGTTTATTTAGTTCCATCAATTTTTGATAGTTCACAACGGCAAAATTATTATAATTATGGCTACGTCCACTTATTTTTGATGGAAGAATACTTGTCTGGGCAGAACTACAGTGAATTATTGAGCTTGAAGACCTCTTCAAAGGAAACATGAAAGCTTTCGCCACGTCTGGAACCCAAGCTATGAGAAATCTTAGATTCAGAGAAGTGACAGTCGGGCAACTAAACCTACTAGGACACGGGTCGCACAAACGGAATTGTGATAATATGTTGATGGGCATACATAGCTGATTAAAATCTTACTGTCGATGTACTAGCATGGCCGGATTAAACGGCGAGCAATACACAGTGAATCCAGGACTGTATCAGCTTTAGATGTTCATTATGGTATAGTTAAATAAATCGCGTAAGGCAAAAATACCTTTCATTTGTCTTGCTAGTATCTCTCAAGATCTTCTATTACTGGATTTATTTAAAACATATATAATTTGTATTTTGAAAATCAATAATGAAACACATTAAATGTAATCAAAATTTATTTAAAAATACGTTAAATGATACACACGACAACTACAGACATCAAGTGAATAGGTTACTTTTTCGATAAGTTCTTTGACTTGGGAAAAGAGAAAAAAGAAAAGAAGAGAGATATTGGCGGCAGAGAGGCAGAGAGATAGAGTCAGAGGGAGAAAATGACAGAGGGGAGAGAGTGAGAGAGATGGAGAGAGAAAATAAATCGAGATAACAGACATTGTCGAGTCTGCTATATATCAACTGGTGATCACTGATCGAAAAATAACCCCTTGAGAAAAGTACATTCACTTTTGCGTAGCCTTGAAGTGCTCTCCGTCAATGAAATCAGACACCGCATTAAGATCTGCTAATTATAGCATATATTGCAACTATCGGTATAAGGGAATACGCCTACATAACAGAGAAGATTGTACTGAAATATTACCTTTAACAAAGACGATTATCGTACATTTTGATCTAGAAATCTATAAATCAAACTCTGCAACATGTCAGATAGCGTTAATTCTAAATAACTGAAATTTTAGGGTATTCCAAATGTCTTGGCATTCGCGTTCTGTTTTTACGACAGTTTTGATGTTTCTCTCCGCAGATATAACTCTCATTCTGAAAACTGTAATGGCAGAGTGTACGAACATTGGCCCGTCGTTTGTCATTCGTTGAAAAGGATGAGTGTTATCGTTGTCTCAACAATTTTTCACTTGGGGATGGTGTTTTCATCAGCCATTTTTATTGGCAATCCAAACGAGATACTTGAAACGCACAGCAGATAAATATGAATTTGGGGTATGTTAGCCTTTACTCCAAATGTTTAATTATATGTAATAATTTATTAATAGTTTTTAATATTAATAGTAAAATAAGGTTGTCTTATAGTCATTGGCGCTTGAATTAACAGTTTTTGTTAAGAAAAAATACATTCTTGAAAAAGACACGTAACAATTTGAATTCAAGTCAAATGTGCAATTTAAGAACATAAAAATTGGTAGAGCTAATAAAGTACCTATTCAGCAGACAAATACAATTGTTAAATGTGGTAACCGAGAGTTTGGTTTAAAATATATTTTCTTAAACAACCAAATAAGTCATTGTTACGTGAAAAGATCTTGCAAATGCTGGTCATTGATCCCCTAAATCAGTGTAAACAGTGAAACATAAATCCCCATTCCCCATCCATTGCAAACAGGTATTTCCTGTCTGAGTCACGCTGCAGAGATATTTTTTTTAACGTGAAATAGATATTTGTTACAAGAAAAGCAACGTGACAACTCACTTTTGAAATAACGTTATATCGTCATACGGGTTATCTGCTCTGACGTCGGTATCTATTTAAGCAGAGATTACTTTTGTGATCATGTATAGATTTGGAATGATAGAACTTTTAGATTGTTTTATGACCAGTTGTACTGTCTGACAATGTAGACCGTGTTCAAAACCGCCTTTACTTTTACTAAAGTATGAGAAATGATGCCCTTAATCTCCATAGCAGTGGTAAGGTATTGGTACATGACTTTGAGCAAACTGTTGGATACCACCATTAAGGTATCACCCGCAAATCACGACATCAATACCTGTTATCAAACTCCAAACAGTGTGTAAGTCTGGAGCGCCCGTGGTTGAGACGTAGAGTTGCGGACTAATATTCCTCTCCCACATAATTTCATACTTATTACAATGAAAATGTTGTTTGATAGATTTTGTCCAACTTCTATGTTTTATTATGTTTTTAATTCTCAATATTTTCTACTTTCAAAAAGTTCATGGTTTGTGCCAATAAATTTAAGTCAAGTGTCCTGTCGCGTTGGCCATATTTATGCTGCATCCATATTTTATCTTTATTCGGTTTGCCACAAGCTGTAGTAAATTACTAGACACACATTTAAAGATGTCTGAGGGAAAGTGTCAGAAGTCGCCCTGTTCATTGCGTGTTTTATGTCACAAAGACAGACTCTTTGATTTAAAAGCCATAACTCTTCAATATTGTGAATATGAATATGTGACAAAATCCTATAAAGCATTGTAACATATGCCAAAATTTGAAAAGGCAACGGACAAAGGTATTCACGTGCAAGCCAAATGTAAAAGAACAAATCTGTGACGAGTCATCTAACAAATAGAGTTAACCCAACAATTACCGCATTGGAACGGCCAATCGGCAATATGAGCCGACTTGGGTGCTTAAACCGGTTTTACAAAGCTCTAGCCTCGCACTTTTCTGATGGGTTTATCAAATGCAAGCAATGAAAAGAATACCAATCTATCTGAAAAAAAATGTCCAATTGCTGGCGTTTTCTTTGATGAGTCATTCAAGAAACATAGTAAACCCGACATTTGTGAGTCTGAATAAATCTTACACAAATTTGATATCAAAGATTAACACAATGGTTTATGCATAACCTAAAATAACATTTGAAAGTAAACTGCTCGTCTTATAAATCAGATAATCGAAAAACTATTTCTGGTACTACCCAGTAGGCACAGATGAAGTCACAGTTCCGCCCAACCAGACGGAGGGTGGCGTACGTTTTTATATGTTTGACAATATGACGTTTCGCCTGGCGGATGGTGCCGAACCATCTTGTCGTATTACTTTCCTTTAACGAATCTATCAAAAGATAAGTCGGCAGTTTTTTTAAGTTGAAACAATATTTATCGTGCATGTAAAAAGTAAGTGACACTATCAGTAGAGCGCTGGACCTCTACACACGTGGTGTCTGGTGCGAACTGTGTGAGAACAAACATCTTTAACCTTAGTACAATTTGAGCCTTTTTCGTCATGTAGCAGCCTTATTGTTACCCTCTTTTTACGTAAAAAAGTTGTCGGACAGGACATTTAATAAAAATATCTGTTTAAAAATTAAAGATAATTATAACAAATCGGCATCCCAAACCATTCCTTTCTTGGCATTTGTGAAGTTGGGTAATGGCTGACTCTCGTACATGTACCACATATCTCACTGTCAAGGGATATAATTAATTCTGCCGTATGTTATCTTGGCGTCGAAAATTTATTTAAATAATATAGTTTTATGCTTTGCTGGCCTAAAACTAAAGCCAAGAACACGCTGCCATGCACGTTCTTCTACATTGTCCATTGATCAATTAAACACATACAAATACAACGAAGGAAAAGTTAAAATTGAAGAAAAATGTCGGGAAATTTCTATTTGCATAGTAACATTATTAACCAATACTAAAATTAAGATACATTGATACGTAAACTTTGCCGATATCTGATAAAGCAGGCACATTATCATTATTATTATCATAATGATCAACATTAATTTAAGTGGAATTAGTATAAAGCTTAAAGAAAACTTATTTCCGTTTGTCATCTATTGTTTAACTCTTTTTTTTTGTTAGAATTAAATGAAAAGTTTTTGGACAGTTTAATTTGCAAAATAACAGTTTTAACTTAATCTAAATGTTAACATATACTGATGTATTGCAATGAAACTGCGCTTTGGCTGATAAAGCAGGTACCTTTTAGATCCTTCGCCAGTAGCTTTCGATAGCCAGTTTGTATCTGTCTGGCACATTTAATTGGCATGTTTCTGACAATGGCGATAACCTCTCAGCTATAACTGAAATATATCCTTCACACGGTTCAGAACTTCAACAAGCCTCCATTACTGAGATCAGTGAAAGATGGTTGTCAATAAAAACGTCAATCTGTTGGAGTTAACGCAGTTTAAGAATGTTTAATTTAAATCATGGGCATATTTTAGAACATATCTTACAATCGTCGCCAGCGTCAGTCAATAACAGTTTTCTCTATTTCTGGAGAATGTAAGGGTTCCGACATCACCGAAAAGGCACTTACCTAGACAGACTGGTTGAGATATACGTTTGATTTACGAATATAATATGGTCGGACATATGTTAGAACATATCTTAGAACCGGTTACAGCAGCCGAGTGGTAGACGCGCGGACTTGTAACATCTCTGACTCGCCGTGTGGTTTCTAACACCGGTAGTTAGGTAAGGCATTGAAAATAGTGTTCTTTAGAGTCCTCCTCCCCAAAGACGACACCATGCTATGAGATCACAGCTGGACACTTGACTTGTTTATTATACACACAGGTATCAAAGAGGAAGAGGTCGTTAAACAATTAGTCATACTTGATGCATAATTTCTTTCTGCACTGCCATAGGTCAGAAACGCTCTTATTCCTAACCTTTTCAAGATACCACTGGAGCATAAGGCTGTGTCCAGCCGAGTAGACCAAGCTAACCCCCACTATCTTTCCTTAACTCATTAACCTCCCACTGCGGTCACAGTGTCAATGCATATAGGGCACATTCCATTTTCAATGTCTTTAATGTGAAAAGGGCTTCAAGATTCCATGCCATGGTTCTGCATAGACCATAATTGTGTCGCTGCGATGTTTTTTTTTTGTTGTTGTTTTTTTTTTTTTGTAAAAAGGAGCATGTAATAAGTATAGTCGGTTTGTATCAGTCGGACCGCCTCAGGTAATTCACAAATCTTCTCTCAGATGTACGACAAGAAAACCCTACGAAAATAATCATATCGGTGCGTATGATGTTATCAACACAACACGGCTTCGTGTGTTATTTTAATTGCTTTAAGAATGCCAAAAACAATTGTATATCTTACCTTATGAAACCTGAATTGCTTAAAAAGTTTGTGAACAAAAGTCGTCATTCTCTACTTATGGTGTGTACTTACGAGAGAGATCGTCTGGATGACGGAGTACACTAGGAGCTACAAGTGAGTGTCTAGATCATGTAAGGGTATGCCTCTAATAATTTACTGATAATAAAGACAAGTTATCCATCCTTTGTTAGATCTATATGCAACATCACTTTTGGAGACCAGTGCAAGACTATCGTGTTTAGACAAAGACATTCTGTTTTCTCAAATAAAACAGGATCTACGCACTCGTAGGAATTTTTCAGATATATTTTAATTAAACGTTTGCGGAATTCTTTATTGACGTTATCAACGACGCCATTTTTATTTTTCTTGTTGTTTTGTAAAATAAGTGCAGCAAATTTGTAGTGCCCTTCATCACTGTTTTATATTTTATGGAAATAGCTGACCGAGCTGAAACATAATGAGTTGAAAAATGTTTCATCGAGTAAATTCCCTATCGGAATAATATTTACTCAGGTTTTCGGAATTCCCGTTAAAATAGTTAAAGTAAGTCATAATACTAAGTTGTGTTACATGCAATATTATGATGAATATTATAATCAAAAATTTCATTAATATGTATTTGTAACAAGCAAAGAAATCTGTATTTTTAGTCAATCTTGTGAGTGAAAATGTAACCTCAGAACAGGAAATTCACTAAGTCTTTAAGAACGTTCTTTCCAACTGTCGTATGAAGCCTAAACTGCATATTTCGCGTAACAAAATATCCGCTTGTTGACGAATAAACTTAAATGGAAGTCTTCTATTTTTATATTGTTTTTTTTTAATGCTAATAAAGTAAAAAAACAACACGAGTTTATCGCTACAAAGACACTCTAAGAATGTACAGGTACCAATTAATACGTAAAATTGTTGAAATAAGTTTCAAATCTTTTGTTAAAGTTTTTATCTTTATTTTCCAAAACTTGAAAAATCAAATAGATGTAAAAGAGTTATATGCCGAAGTTTTTAGGATTTGCTTTTATCATTTAAATTAAAATAGTTTTCGAACAATGTTCAAACTTAAGTCCACTGTTTCAAGATTCATGATTTCACTGTCTGATAAATACATATCAAACATTTCGTTGCCCTAGCGTTTTGGAAGCCGTTGTTTCTTTCTTGTAATAGACTACTATAAACCTGTCTTTCATGACAGAATGCAATCATGAGAAAACAGTACAACTAATTGAAACGCACCTTCGACATCTTTTACTGACAAAATCTTGTATTCATTCTTAAATTTATAATGCAATTATCTTATATTGCATCAGGGACAGTGTGTATTTTAAAGCAGCATATTCCATTGTACTTGTTTATGTTGTTTCTGTTATCATTACCAGGTACCTGAATATAACAACAACAACAAAATATCCAAAAATAAAAAGGAAAGATAAAATATGTACTTTGTATTTAAAATATATTCAGGACAAAATTGTTTTTTGTGGGATCAAATTCGAAAGTCTGATGACTAAATAACATTTTGGCTTTATCTGGTTGTGAAAATTGTCTTTTTTTTGTTTGTTACATGTAAGCATTTGTTAAGTTAACAAACAATTATTATCCTGGATATGAAAGGAGAATTCTTTCAGTTTATACACGTGTTTTTTACTCAAAACGCATTTGAAATACTTTCGACCACCGGAAATCATGGAAATCAAAATGCATAGATACTGGTTGACCATAGAATATATATAGTTTATGTTTCGTTCGTTTGCACATTCCGATGTCTGATTGTTAGAGATTTATAACATCACGGATCTTTATCATGCCGCTTTAAAGCTTACCAGTTTCTGTCTATCATGATGTAGTAATAGGCGGCAGACAATTTAACCTGTCATCAACATTTTGTAATTTATTGACGGAAAAAATGCATACAAATGCATTCGACTAACGCACGACGGTCGTTTATGTTAAAGACATAACTAAAGCAATACATGATCTTCAATATTATATTGTTTTAAAGCATTTATGCAAAGTTAAGTAACAATTGTAAATATATCAAAATGTCACATATAATATGTTCAGCGCGAGACATAAGTAAATGGCATATACATTCATATGCATGCAGTGGAACCTGTATCAAAGTGAAACAAAGTATAAAACTTCCACTTAATGTAGACAGTTGTATTGTATTTGGCTTTACATTTAACGTGTTTGTCTGTTACATAGCACACATACTTTGGACTTTTGCCTGCATCTGTAGTTGCTAATTGTTTTATGTCTAGCCCGTGGAATTTAACAATGCCAGGCCCTAGATTCTTTTCGATAAAATTCAAAGCTTTCTTAACATTAAGATTTCACAATTGACAATATACTTTGTAAATGAATTGCTTAGAGTTTTTATAAATAACTTTTCTGCTGTTTTGATGTAAAACAAAAAAGAAAAACTGATGTTGTTAACCTCTTTTTTCATGGTTAAGTACTATGTTACAGTTGAGTTTGAAATTCCGATGCCTGACACCTGATTCCGCACCTTCATATTTGTTGATTATCAGTTTCAGTCTGGATTAGTTCCTGTATTTTGTACCATTGTTGTTCAGACATGGCAGAGTGTCAGTTTAGTTGATATATTTCCTTCCTTGTACTTTTGCTTACTTAAAACGTCGAGTGCACTCTTCATACAAGCAAACAGTGCAAAACGATTTCGTTATCTCAGAGAAAGCATGCGCGACTATACATTATGTTCTGTTTTTGTATTTGATGTTTCTACCTTTTTTATGCTTACTTTGAAATCATTCAAAAGAATGTAAATGCTAAAACCAACAATAAAGTACAGAATAAGAGACAAGTTTCTGATACCTCTTAATAGATGTAATTCCTTGTGTAATTTACATCGTTAAATTACACAGTTATAGTGTATCTAATTTTAAGTGTTTATCTTACACACATGTACATTTGTAAGTGAATTAACTGCCTCTTGCATCTTTTGCTTTTAGTTGGTAACCATTCACCATTTGTGTTAAAATCTCTTTATGTATTGAAATATATCACACAGATGCTTGGAATTCGAATATTTATAATTGGCAATAGGGAAGTCGTAATGAAATATATCACATAGGTGCTTGGAATTCAAATATTTATAATTGGCAATAGGGAAGAAGTCGTATTGAAATATATCCCACGGATACTTGGAATTCAAATATTCATTATTAGCAATAGGGAAGTCATGATGAAATATATCAATATGCAAGTCAGCTATAGCAGCAGAAAAGGTCTCGTTTACTTATATATAAACAGATATTATGTAAATGTGTGCCCTTGCGATGAAATGCAGAGACTGAAGTACCTAAGGAATAAATAAAAGTCAAAATTTGACACCCAGCTACTGTCTAGAATAATTACATATGCGTTGTCTACATTGTCTGACCAATACCACAAGACTATTTTAACTAAGGTAACTAAGTCGATTGTTTGATATGAATTTAAAATTCCAACGAGTCGTGCATGCATACAAGAAATACATTTTGACAATCTACTATATGTACCGTTGTTTACTTGGACGGATTGTTTCCTTTTATAGGGAGTTTACGCCTCAAAGCATCACCACTGTTGGAACATTAAACAAATGACTAATTCTACGAAATATAACCTGAAAAATCAACCGCCTCAGCCGAACATCAAACCGTGGGCTTCTTGATAACCGGACATGCATACTAGCACTTTACCAACGTTACGATTGTGTTTGGGCATTGAAGTCCAAATGAAATGCTTATGGTTTCAACAACAATTTAACTGAACTCCCTTTAACATATTATATTCCTTTTTTGTTATCAGATTACCACACTGACAGTCGGTTACAAACTATTTCAGACATTGAAAGATCATCATTTTTATAAATACGTTCTTGCAATTAGATTAATTGTAAAGGTCGTGTGTTATTGTAAAGAGTTGATCATTTTTAAGACGTTATGCTTACAAGGCCTTTCCTGCAATAGGAAATCTTTTAAGCAAAGTTTTATGTCACAACTGTCAAAATAGAATATTGTATTGTACATGAAATAAGTTTGTATTCGAGCAAAGAGATTTAGAGGTTCTCTTTATTTAAATTTGGTGGCTATGTTGTCTGACATACGCTTTCAGTATCTTGTTGATACCTATCAAACGTATCTTCGAAATGTCGCATGCAATATCCATCTGTTATTGCGGGAAATATTTCTTATTTCCCGTTATAGTACACAGCTGAAATGTTAAGCTGAATTGTCCAATACCTTGATGCATATTGTTTTAAGTAGGTATACATGTATGTCTAGCAAGCTGCCCGTCTTTCCGTTTCTTATATAAAGGTGAGACCAGTGAACAGAAAACCTCTTACAAAAATTATTTGTGTGACGCAAATCGTCAAAAACATAATTACCACAGGCGATCAGTACATGAGTATCTAACGATAACAACGTCAGAAAGTTAATAATATTTTACGCAGACAAAAACAACAGCAAACAAACAAACTAACAACAAACATGAAGACATTTATGTTACAAACGTAGCTAAAGCAAATCATGCTTGTCTAGTTTGAATTTAATTACTTTCCAATAGCTAATAGCATAAAAAACCTATTTTCCTCCATAAAAATGTTTACTTTACAATGTTAACTATAATGTGAA
The DNA here is from genome assembly GCA_007844125.1 of Sinonovacula constricta. Taxonomy (NCBI): domain Eukaryota; kingdom Metazoa; phylum Mollusca; class Bivalvia; order Cardiida; family Solecurtidae; genus Sinonovacula; species Sinonovacula constricta. Next base: position 58,645,604 of record CM017557.1, read on the forward strand.
TAGGTGCATGTGTAGTCTTTCTTTGCTGAATAGAATAAAGAACAAAAAAGAGAAACGTTTCAATAGGCAAGGTTTACAATAATCAAAGCGCTCAGGAGCGCCGTTTGGGTGGTGTTAATTTGAGTTCCACTTGAAGCAGATATTTTATTGCCTCCACTGTATGTAGCATGCCATAAACACATCGCATGATACAATAACACATAGTCTCATTACCCTCACACCAGGCCGACATGGGAAACTTAAACTGGTTTTGATTGAGGCTATGCGCGGTGTCTAAGTAACGACTAAATAAATGACTGAGCCAGGACTTGAACCCATGACTTTTCGTACATTTCTCGAACATGTTACCGAACGGTACCAATTTCGATCAAATGTTGATTACAAACATCTGGCCGCATTTTTTTTTTGCATCAAATTTCATTTCTTAGCATCATTTATATGTAATTATTGAAACTACACCTTTTTTAAAAGTACCAACTTAACAACGACAACTGTTCGTCTTTAAAACCCCACAGAATAAATAGTACACCGCTACAATTAATATATGATTCGATTCCATTGTATCAATGATTAATAAAAAATATTCGTAAGAATGGGTTTATACAAATATTACTGTACTTTTCTTATGCATTGCCATTATGATTTCTAATTTTTAAACACTGATAAGTATAGTCATTTATTTAATATTTTATTCTAGAAATAGTGCATGTAATTTTTGATTAACCTTTACAAAGATGGAAGTTTTATACAGGTTCTCAATCGAAATAATTCCTTCCCTCTTCCGTCCTTTTGCACCCCACCTCCCATTCTACTAAACACCATCACTTGTTATAATGGAAATAAGAAAGAAATATGTTCGAACGCAAATCTAAAATCATCAAAGTATTGTCAGATTAGCTTAAGTTATATTATTGTACTACACAACTCTACCAGAACGTGGTTATCTTTTAGTTATTGAGTGCATATTATCATTTTCAGGCTTTGACATGATGTACTGGCCGACCTCTCATTGTCTGTAAAGACCTCTTTAAAAACTTTGTGTAAACTGGTCTACTTATAACCATGGCCAGTCTCAGCTGCTTTCATACTTGCTTTAAAGGTTTTCTAAGAGCAGCCTGTCAAGACACAAGCTGACACAAAAATAAGAGTTGAGCTTCTTGTGTCAGAACAGTGAGCATTGTACCCGCCAGATATACTACCAAAAGATTGAGGGTGCCTTGATGATAATTTATTACCATTTTATATCAATTATAATTATATAGAGTTATTTGCTCAGCTGACGTCCTAACTCAGTACTAGCGATGTTAGGTCAATGAATCTCACGATGACTTTTGATCGTTGTATGTCATGCCTTTTTTAATTTGTGTGGTTCTGAAGTAAGTATTAGTCATTCTTTTAATCAGATTTCAGTGTCAGGGTTTTATGCAATAATAATATAATTTAATTCAAAGAACATAATTCACGAACCAATGAAGGGAACTGAGCGTTTTGTTTTGTTGTTTTTTTGTGTAAAATTTGTTCTTACGAAGTGCTATTGCTAAAATCTAACCGCTGGACTATTATTTAGTGAAAACATACAGCTTCATGGCTAGTTAGAAGGAACAGTGCTTTTTAATTTGTGTTCTTACTTATTCTTACCTATCAGATTTCTCCCTTTGAAAAATCATTAAACTGATAAGCGGTGGAGATATCAAGCTCGAGTTGAGTACAATGGTTAAGCCGTCTGGGTAATGAGGCGAGAGTATTTGAATGACAGAACTTGACATTTTTGCAAATAGCCTTGGACAAAACAAAGAAGGTTATGCAAAACAACACACGGCGAGCAGTCTAGTTGTTTTTTAAATAGTTTAAAATGCTGATTTGCATTGAAGTGTGGTGTATAGTGATTTAATAATAGACTCTTCTCTGTTATGCCAGCATAACTATTGAAACTGTACAGAAAGTACTTTCAGGTTAATTTAATATTCAATAAGAAAATCTTTTATGTTTTGCTGGCATAACAAATAAAATTGTAGAAAAACTGATGGGCCAACATACTCCTGAATAGAACAAAACTTTTGTGCCAGCATAGCAGTTGAAGATGTATAAAAAAAACTGTTAGACCAATATTTTATTAAATAAGAAAATAAGGTTCTGTTGTGCCAGCTTAACGATTGAAAATGTACAAAAATACGGTTTGGTCAGTTTACTATTCAATGAGACAATCTATTCTGTGTTTAGTAAGTTTTTTATCGTTTTGCGTTCGAAAGAAATACAATTGTATTCATTATTAAGATAACTTTATATGACCCACCGAGAAACATATTCGGCACATTGTTCATTGACATTATTTAAAAGAAACACCCAAAGCAATAACATCTTTTTTAATTTATTATGATATGATGCGAAAAGTATGGATTACATATGTACATGCTGAACATGTTTAAACATTTATTAAACAAAACTCTATCTTACTCTATTTAATTGTACACTGGTTATGTTATTTTAGAATTTTATATTTTAAATTTATTTTATAGACAGTGACAACAATGCACGGGTGTATATAAATTATTGTATCGACATGAGAACTGAGAGGTGGTGTGCCGGTTATTCTGTCCTAATATTTGGCAATGTTCCTCCAATTACGTGCATTGAAAAAAACTAATTTTATAATGATCATAATTGTATTTATGCGAAAGAGAAAGAAACACATAATGAACAGTGCATCACTCGCATGTTGGAACGATTTTTAAGTTGATCTCATATTGTTGCGGACTAAAACTAGTTAAAATATTTCAAAACTAAACCTCTTATTGATCGGACAAATAGATAACAAAATATATTCCTACCAAATAGGGAAGGAGTAGTCTTTATGACGTCCATAATGCTAAACTGTATTCTCTAATGGCAAGTCTAGATGAAACCATTTTCCCAGGACATTTATTACGTAAAAATGATATTTATTGGTCATAAAAATAGCATTAGGTAAACATCATATAATGTCTGTAGATATGACGTCATTGCATGAAGGTTGTAACGGCCTATTCTTCGTATTGACTTAAATGACACAAGACACGCACAGAACTAAGATGTGGTTCGAAAAATCAATTCATTACACCAAAAACTGGTACCACTATATGTTTGTAAATACTGTATTAAAGCGTCAAAAATACAACAGGACTGACCGTAAAATAAAACAAAAACAGAGCATTTATTTGTTTGGGTTGGTAGTTGACGTACCATTAACTAGATAGTCAAATTATCAGACATTTAAATGATGATAAGTTATAGGAATACATTTTTTCGTTCTCGGGACTGTTTTCTTTAAGCTAAACTTAAAATGCTAAACATAAAAAAGATTTCTTGTAAAATATGCCCACGCTATCTTTTGATATAAAGAAGTTTTTCTGACATTCTGACAAATTTCCTTTTGTCAAATTGTTTGCAAGAATTATTTTATTACCAATTAGGATAAATTTATGCTAAGAATGTATAGGTTTCCTAGCTGATATTCCCATATTGGAAGACTTTGTTTGAATAGACTATCAAGCAAAAGATGCTCTATTAATTTGGAAGTTTATGTCAAGTTTGCTTTGTTCATAGCAAAAGTGTAAATGGACATAACGAAAAAATGTCTCACTTAACTTAAAATGGCGTAACAACACTAAATAGTATTGAACAAAAGTAGTTTAAAGTAAGTTCTTTGTGTTTGTTTGTTTTATTCTTGAATTTTCCTGTACCGTCAGGCGTGAATGGCCTACGTCAGCAGACAATTTATATTCTGCAATTACTTATAAGCCACATGAATTACGCAGCATCCGTTTCGGTCAACATACACTTTTGAAGTATGTTGTCGCCTCTAACCACCTACTTCCTCCTAATGTCACATTTATTGTCGTCACGCTAAACCATAATTTATGACACGTACGGCAAAAACAAAGTTTCTTGAAAAGATATTGACACATGGAGTGTTGATGTATGTGTGCAAACGAAGTAGTTTCTGGTGTATATGAGACGATTTATAGTCTTAACCGTTAGATATACTTAAACTGAGTTTCAGTAATAAGTGCTGGATTCTGTTATGTTTTTTTACCAGTAGTGAGAAATTAAGAAACTTTTCAAAGTCAAATGTAAATTAAACAACATTAATTGCTGCAGAACATAAGAGAACCATTTATTGCTGATTGTTATAAATGAACATGCACATAACACGCATAATGCACTTTAGAGCATTTTAGGAAAGGGCCTAACGTCGTGTTGATCATCATGACGCAACGACAAGACTTTGATTCGACAGTAAATAAATGTGAACATATCGTAAAAATTAGCATAACATGTCCAGTGCTAAAAGATGAGTTGAAATCTGTGGTTAACTAGTTCGTGGCCATACTAACCCTACTGATTTGTTCCCTGACTTTTGAGGGATATTGGTCTTGGCTTTGTTCGCCAGTTTTTCATACTGTAATTCCGTTCTACAGCCTACCCATCCCTTCGTTTCGTGCCACAATGTCGGTAGACCATTTCATCATCGGTCGATATTAAGTGAAAACACGAGCCCTCATTCTCACAATTAGTTGGGACATTAATTATGATAAGAAGATGAAGCCTAGTCGTTTGTTGCTAATTTAGGGCAAAGGTCAAGATCACAGCTACCTTTTCGGGGTAAGAAAGTACATTCCTACAATCCTCGTACTTGAAACGACATCAGCTAAATGATGGGTAGATGATGATCGTTCATGATTGATAAGAATGGATGAAAAAGTCCTATGAGTATTGCCACATTTACTAAAATTTGAAAAGGCAAAGTTCAAATCTGTGATGAGTCATTTAACAAAATGAGAAACCTAACAGTTACTGCCTTGGAACGGTCAGTCGACAAAAGTCGATGCCGAAAAGGTAAAGGTCACAGAAACAATTCTGATTTTTTCCGATCGATATCTGAAGAATGTAGGAGCCCATAATCCTAAAACTGTGTATGGACATATGTCATGATAATTAAATGGCCCAAAGATGCTTGGTGTGAGTGGCACAAAGGTCAAGGTCACAACATATTTTTATTGATAACTAGAAACACATGAGGCCGTAATCCTCAAACTTGGTTGATACATTGGTCAATTTGATGATCTCATTTTAGATAGAGCGTAAAAAATTCAAGAGTTTAATTCATAATTCCTTGAATTAAAATTTTAGAAAAATTAAAGACATTGATCATAACAAAATAGATGACATATATAGATTTATTGACATATGTTTTATTAAAAAAATACATTATTTACACTCGTTCACATTACTAATAGTGGTAGTGGTAGCAGTAGTAGTAGTAGTAGTAGTAGTAGTAGTAGTAGTAGTAGTAGTAGTAGTAAAAGTAGTAGTAGTAGTAGTAGTAGTAGTAGTAGTAGTAGTAGTAGTAGTAGTAGTAGAAGTAGTAGTAGTAGTTGTGGTTAGTAATTATAACATTTGAAGCGATCCCTATAATCTAAAAGTAAAATGAAATATTATATTATGACTTCCAATCATTTTTAAACAAGGAAGATGGAATAGACAACATAGGTTTTGTGTCAATTTATATTTACCCTGTTTTTTTGTCTAGAGGTAGATTAGCTTTAAATATATGTGGTAATTTTGATAGGACCTTTTCTTATTTACCTATTGCATTTGCAATGTCATTTTCAAATTCACAATGCATGCGCGGTCAAATAACAAATCTTGGAAGAATGCCAGCGCTGTACATTACAGCTTAATCGTGTCAGCTGTTTCAGCCAATTAGTGCATAGTTGATTTACCAACTATAGCGACTCCCTATTGTCTATGACATTGCATTTTGAAACTGTATTGTAAATATCTCTATCAGCATCTGTCGTTTCTTGTTTGCTATGTCCTTTTATCAAAATTGTCACGAAGCAAGCTGGCGCAATTGACGATCAGAGTCCACGTGTGAGCAATGTATACCAACACATTTAAAGGGGTTAGGTGTACTTAAAACTGTAAATGATTAAGATGAACTTGTCATGATGCAATCTGGCGCAGTAGAGCATGGACTGCTATTAACGGAATAACAAAACATATATGTGTGACACATAAACACCACCAAGATAGAAATTAATTATCTACATTTATGTATGTTTCATGACAAACTTGAAATAAATTGTGTTTTTTGTCCGCTTGATTAAAATTCCATAAGTACAATCACTACAATATGTTGTATTTATTTTTTAACTAAAAAAACACTATGTTTCATTTACCCAACTATACATTTCTCCATATAATAATTAGTCGTAGTTGAATTATCCACACCAAGTTTTAATCAAAAAAGTCAATAACGATTTGTCCATTTTGCTCGCCGTAATATTTAATGAGGTAGAAAGAAGAAAACGACAGCATTAAACTTGCTTCGACAGTATATGTAGTAATATGTTAATTAGTATAACAACAAAACTGTAGATGACATGCCTTCAGAAAACTTTGAATAAAAGAAAGCACTAAATCAATAAAAAGCAAATTTTCCTAACGACATTTTGCATTTTTTGGTCCTTTCTAACATCGTTACATTTTAAATTGTTAAAAACATATGCAAAATGAAAAGATTCTATTGAAACTTTGAAAACTTTGGAAACAAGGAAACAAAAATCAGCTAGACAATAAAACATTAACTACTATAAAATATATTATGAATTTGATTAAGAATTCATTTTCGCGTGGTTTAATTACTTACAAAACTACTGCACAATGCGCGTTTCTTTCCGTTATTAAGGTTTAAATATAGTTAAGTAAGAAACCGATGTCGTATTTCCATGTACATTTTCTTTCTGAAAAATTCCAACTTATCAATATTTGGTTATTGCAAATATAAAATGTAAATTGAAAAAGTTAACTTTTCATAACAATACTTATTCGATAAGCGGTCGCAGTTGAATATTTTATTTTAATTTTAAATCTGAAGGGTCAAAAGCGAGTTATTCATTTCTGTTTGCCTTAATATTTAACGAATTATAAAGAACGACAGCACATTAAACCTGCTTCGACACACCATGTACTAATATGTAAAGGGAATAAAAAACAAAATTGTAGACGACCTGCTTTCAGAAATCTTTGAATAAAAGAAAGTACTAAATCAATAATGTTATAAACGACATGCGTTACATGCATGCGCGGTGATTTTGAAGATTTTGCAGCTTTACTGCAATTGAAGAGTAATATGCAATGTAACGCGCATGATCAATAGGCCACTAGCGACCGATAAATATTTATAAAAGCAAACTTTCGATAGCCGATTATTCCACGGTTCATGAAACCAAAACGGAGTGAGTGAAAATGGGTTACCGAAGACTTATAAATCGTGGATTAAAAAATAAACAAATATTAAAATGAACTGAGTTTTTATTTTTTCCGAAACATGCGTTGTTTTGGTAGATTACTTTTTTTTTATTTTACCATTTTACCACTATGTTGTGACAATTCAAAGGTCGTGCCTCTTTATACGGAACATTAAGTAGCAAAGTACAGACATCCGAAAGATCATAAAATAAAAAAAAGCGCTCCATTTTTGCGATTTGTTAGAATGGATTTTACCAAATTTGGTGTTTTTTTTTTTATTCTTAGGTCAACAACCAATTTGGAAACTGGTTTCCCTCTGTAACTAGTGTTTTATCTTTTGCGGTAGAGTGATCAGCGCCACGATAGTGAGCCAACAATAAATCAAGTGTGATAAACATGTGATTTGCAAATCCTAAAATATGGAAAACGGAGTTAAATGTGATTTACACACAATTAACTTGCACCACTTCTGAGTGTAGCGATTAGGCTTTTTCACATGTATGTTTTATCTGTCTGCCAAGACTTAAAGGTGGTATCCGACAGTTTGGACCAAATATATTTTTTGTCAAATAACCAAAGAAGTCATTGTTACCTGAAAAGGTCATGCAAATCGCTGTTCATTGATGCTCTATATCTGTGGAAAATTGAAAAATTATACCCCAGTCGTCATTACATTCAGGTATTTCCTATCTAAGCCACGCTGCAAAGATAGCTATTTTTAAACTTAGAAAACCAAGTGACAACTTACGTTTGAGATCGTATCATATCGTCATCCGGGTAGTCGGAGCTGACGACGGTATCTATTTTTAGAAGAGATCACTTTCGTGCTTATTTATAGATTTGAAAATAATGTTTACTCTGAGTTTTTTTTCGGAATGGGTACTGTCTCACATGCATGTAGTGTTCATAACCGTCTTTACTCAGACTAAAGTATAATGTTTATGCAGAAATTATGCATACATTCTCAGAATCCGTGGGAAAATATTGTTACATGCATTTGGTGAAGGTAAACTGTTGGATACCACCTTTAACGCTAAATATGTTTATAATTGTTCTTCATTTTTGATCGACAAAACTACTAATATAGTGCTTGTATTTATTGTTGTTATTCTATATTCTTGTTTTTTTCACTGCATTGTTTTCCTTAAAATGATACAAATGATCCAGAACAAACAGCATTTATTTACATTGCTCAAGCATTGAGAATTTATTGACGCCAATATTAAGCAAAATGACATCTTCGTTGTGAAATTTAACATATTTGTGTAATGGTCATGAAAGAATAGAAGATGAGTGGTGTAAATGACCTCAGAACAATTTAAATGATCAATCAAGTAAACGTGTTACGAATAGCATGTCTGTTTATTGTATCTTTACACGTTACAATGATAATTGATATCATAAGAGCATCTTTTGGAAAAAAAAATGGCGTAATTCATTGTAACAATCTACTAATTCTCACGGGATTTAAGACACTTTCTCGTGGTTTCGGGAAGAATTAAACGATACATCAGGATAAGCTTCTGATAAAAATACCACATAGTGCCTATTCAATTGGTATTGTATGACATAAGCTCCCGGGCAGTTTTTTTCGCATTTATATAAGAAGACTTCATAACCTTCGCATGTTTTGCCATTTTTTAAGAATAAATACACGGACATGTTCAACATAATGCGTAAACATTAGAACATAGCCGCGAGATTGAATTAAAAAAGACCAGGTCGAAATAATACAGTGTGATTTTGTTGAAACATGTTCTGAAATATGTTTACTATCTTTGATTTAAAGGGACTTGATTATTTTTACTTCGCCCACGTGCAAAAATTTAAAAAACGTTTTCAATGCAATTTCTTTTTGCATTATAAGCATAAATATATGTACGTGTGTGCGTGCATGTGTGTGTGTGTGTGTGTGTGTGTGTGTGTGTGTGTGTGTGTTTGTGTGTGTGTGCGTGTGTGCGCGTGTGTGTTTGTGCGTGTGTGAATTTGTTAAAAACAGAAATCCCTACACAATGAAATGCCTTTTGTTCTTACGATTGATAAATGTTTTTAATAAGAATGAAAATTATTAATTATATTACATATACAATGTTCTCTCTTCAGTGCAATAGCAGTTTCAATTTCGCGTCAAATAATAATTGACGAAATTACAGCATTCTACAACAATAGTTAGCTTAGCTCTGTGCTTGCGCATAAGCAATTAGATCAATTGGTATCATTTGGTCTTACTGGTTAATACAATGGGTGATATTCATTTAGTTTATTTGAAGTTTGCAATATTATATACACAACGAAAAAATATCAGTATTTTTCTATCCCATACGTAATGGCCCATTTACATGCAAAGCAGTTCAGCATAGGTTTCGATAAGGGACAGTCAATAATAGGGAAATGGAGTACGACATTTTGCCCCTCACCGCGTGAGTTTAAGTCCTGGTCGTGGACCCAGGACCTAATGTAAAGAGGTCTTCTTTCTGACCTGCGGTGCGCCTGTACTACTGCCAGGATATTTGTCTTGGTTCTCACTCCACAACAGTTGATTGTCACAATTATGGCTATAATTGAGATGTTGCGATGCATTTCAGGCAGACAAAACGTTATTGGTATTGGATTATTTGTAAAAGGACTAATGATCCAGAGGTGAAGACAATTCGAATTCATCACAAAAACAATCTGCAATTCCCTTGTGATGTCAGATAGTTATTGTTGTTATCGAGAATTCATGTCCCGTATTCTAGGCATTTATAGCACGTTTACGTCCGTGAAGAAAGCCATAAATGTATTTACTTAAATGGGTAGTTCCATCTTTGAATAGCACGCAAATAAAAAGAAGCTCCATCGGATACCGGAAAGTATAATTTAAAAAATGTGAAGCATTGTTTGTTTCGGATATGTACGAGGAAAATCCCGTGATAGGGTGAGTATATGTAGTTACTTGGTTCGCAATACACATGTCGGTCTCAGAAATATTTTTACCCGAAAACTTAAATAACCCATCATGGTATGGCGTTTGACAGGTTTGATATGGACGTAGCCGTTTTCCATATATGTTTTCACTTTTACGAAGGAATACCCTTATATTTTTAACATTTCCATTAGTAAGAATGTTGTTTGCAAAAAAATAACCAATAACGATTTCTGATAATATAGTACATTTTCTCAAAATTAAAATGTTTATAACCTTTTTAATACAATTCATTTGTACCTTGATTCATTGTTCAGCCTTGTGGAATATATACGCATTAAGATGTTACATGACAGGGTGTTTCCTTCGTCTGTCCATCTGCTCTGTATAATAAATATTTGCTAAGGGTTCTAGTCGTCATTACATTAATGTGATTTTTATTTTTATTTTTAAAAAACAATATGTTTTCTGTTGTTTTTTTGTTTGTTTGTCCATATTCGTTCTAAACTAACCGGTTCCTCATCAACAAGAATATTTAGTTTGATGTGTTATTGAAAATCCAATCCAAACAGCGTATACCGGTATATAAATGATGCCAAATGATGCCTCTTCGCAGTGACGTAAATGCATTCTCAATAACATTGGTACGTCGTTAAATGTCAAGGCACTCGCATTAGACTTAAAACGTAAAGCCATTTAACAGATAATTGCATATAAAAATAAATTGTTATTGCATTTTGGAACCCACAGATAATAGCCTAAATTTCACAGTAGTTCAATAGCTAGGACATGCCGTTGTTTTATGGTGCATCGACTTTGTTTGTGACTGACACAGAACTTGTTGTGTGTTCACATTAAGTCAACGGGACATCGCCTGGAAATTATAATATATTTTTAATTTAAACTAGAACACGAACCATGTGTTAGTATAAAAGTTTGTGGGAAAATTTACAATGAACTTGCATTCTAATAAATCTACTATCACTTGTGCACGAAAATAGGTAAGCTATTTAAATTGTCAAAGAAATTTAAGAAAAACGCATGTTGCAAAGAAAAACCCTTACGTTATGACAAATGCACTTGTTACGTGCCACTTTGATGTACATTTGGTCCGAACATTTAATATGAATCAAATACACATACGAATATCGTTTTAGAATTCGATTTATGTCCCTTGTAAAGATAAAAAAAAAAAAAAAAAAAAAAAAAACTCATGAGACATCTTACAAAACTGCTCCAACGCTACGTCAGTAAATTGTTGGCGTGCTTGAAACGGTTTACAGAACTCGACCTCGCACTTTCTGGTGTCCTATCTAAAAGATTAATTAACTTAATGAACCATAGTTATCAGTTTTAAGAAGAAAAGTTCAAGTGATGACGTTTAATTAGAAATACGACCGATGTCATACAATAAAAAAACGTTACGTCAAACTATATGTACACTAAATAAAACGCACTAAAATTTTGCAACTCACTGAATTGTCTAATTTTTTTTTAAATCTTGTTTATAAATTAGGACACAGACTATAAACTAGATGCATATATTAGTTGTGAAGTTCACATTATAGGCACCCACGTGTTCTTCTATATGAATGTAAATATAGAGGAAAAAAAGAAAATAAGTTTTCAGTCGATACAAAAAACTTATATTTGTTTTAACTGTGCAAAACCTCTGCTAAAATATGAGTCACAATTCCTAGGGAATATTATTCGCTTAACAGTGTCAGAGACAACCAGAAACAGAGTTTAATAATGCACGTGCTGCACTCGCAGTGCTACGTACTTCGTGAAATAATTGAGTATAGATCGGTAGTTGCGTTTCTTTTTTCCGCTAGTATATGTTGTTAAGTTAAACTTATTCTACGACTTGTTGTTTAATTTCGCTTCTTTTGCTTTTGTTATTGGCATGTCTTTTGATGATGTTATTTTATGCTGTTTCGATGCTAGCAAAAACAAACTTATTGGTAATAGTGGGAATAGTTACAGCAGCGTTAACAGTTGTTGTGAGATGTAAAAATAAGGTCAAATCATGCAATACATTTCAAATATTAAAATAACTTTTAAATAGTTGTCGGAGGCCGCCGCGTACGTCTTTATGCATTCTCGACGTTTGACTCCTGGATGTTTCGGATATATTTCAATGATATATACTTCAAGATATACAGAGTAAAGTATAAAAAATATAGAAGAACTGTATTATAGCATGGCACAAAACTTTTAATTAAATAATATTGTAAAAGTTTTAACAGGGACGTATAACTGCAAAGATAGTTGGCACATCGTACGTTTTAAATTAGCCAGCCATCTTTCGCCATATATTAAGTATGGGTAGCTTTGTTTTTAAGCTTGCGAATCTAAGCAAAAGCCCATTTCTTTCTTAATGCCTTAACACTAATACTACTAATGCTACATGTCTTACCATCACGTTAAAAGGCGATTTATCGGCCATTTGATGGTAAACCGTCAATTAACAACACATATGATAATTGACTTTTGGCAACGTGCTTAAAAGTTTTAGTCAAATGATTTTAGGGCATTAGTGTCCGGTATTTAGAAGGTTAAATAGGTATATGCTCTTTATGTACTGATACATGTACCTAGTGAAGTGTGTTAGGGTTTTTATGGGGCTTGTAAGGAGGCCGTTGTGCTGCATAGGTCCCGTCCTATTTACAAGTGCTTGATTATTGGTGATGCATATCGTTTGAAATTCGGCTTTTTTGTTTGTTTATTGTTTACGGGGTTTATCGTCCCACGAACAGTATTTCAATTATCTGGAGACGGTGTCCACTTGAAGCAAACATAGTGTTGCCTTCGCTGTATATAGCATGCCGTGAACACTTGGCTTGATACCACACCCAGTCGCATTATCCCGCTACCGGGCCAATCAGTCCTGGAACTAACCTTATATTTGCTTGAGCGTTAACAAGGGAGCTATGCGACTACCATTTTTAACGACTTTGGTATGTCGCGGCCCTGGATCGAACGGCTTTTTTGTGTTTAGCCTGGAAATTGGTCATTATTTTTAATCGTTGGACGAGTTTTATATTCAATTTTATTTATTTTGATCTGAATTTTTTGCCAAGGCTTGCGATGGATTTCAAAGCAATAATTTAAACTATTTGCTAAATATTGATGACTGAACAAACATTTCCTTTTGACATTATACTATATTTGCAGCGATGTTAAAGTCATCATTGTAACACACACTGCATTTAGGGTATTAACTTATTAATTTTGTAACAGACATTTGTTCAAAACATAATAAGTCCATCAGGTATTTTCTTTTGCTTAATGCAATTTTAATGGCCTGTAGTTGAAAAAATAAAATAATAACATAAAAAAAATTCAGTACATGTAGCCATTAATCTGAACATAGAAGAAAACGACAAACATGTCATTAAACCAGCCAAAATATCAAGTTTGTAAAGGATTCCAACAGGGTGAATCAGTTTAATCATTCAGTGCTCTGCTGACTGTGCCACTAAATCTCCGTACATGCTTTTTGTGTACTATTTAAAATTTACCTATGTTTTATCTTTGACAGGTTTTAACAACGTCGGATCCAATAAGGAGTTAATCACTATTGCTTTGGCCAGTCGTCTGTGCCATGTATACTTCTTTCTTTAACTGTTTGTACTGGGGTTTTCCGAAGGAAGTTTGACTTTAAGACCCCCTTGTCTAAATACTAGCATAGCCATCAAATCCTAACTGCGAGGCAACGACAGTAGTGACAGGTTTATGTCAATGTTTTATGTTGCAACCAGTTAAAAGTGTGACATCACTTATAAAAACGTAGTGAATACTGAATACCAGTAGTTGACAACAGAATGGCTTTATTCTAAAGAACACTTAAAAGTCTGCGGCGTAGAAGAATCACATTGAATTCAAATCTAAGCGTAATTGAATTATTTATGACCTGTATTAGAAACTAATGACAGATGTATTCAGGATATTCGTTAAAGACTATCATTTTACTCTATATGATATATAAATCACTTAACCACTTGTTGTTTAGATTTGCGTCTTTTGTTTTTACAAAGTATTAGTTCGCCAGGGAGTGTGGTAATAAAAGCTTTGTTTCTCAATGCTATTAAGAAAATAGGCAAATATGAAAACGATACACATTTTAGACATGATGTGTATATGACGTTGTAGAATAAGTAGTGTGTATTGCAGTAAGCTGGTATTTATAACCATTATGGCAAGATGTATTCATCCATCAGAGACCTTGAATATTAAAGCCGTGCTCCCTAAACACTCTTTCATCCAGGAAGATAATTTGCCCTAGTCGTTTATACAGATATGTATTGTTCGTTTATTTTTTATTCAAACGGAATGCATCGACCTTTCTTTAAATAAAATTTGATATGTTCAATCATGTTAACTGTCAAGCTCTTTTACCATTCTCTGTAACTTTGTTTCTTGACCAACTGGCAAACAGGACATTAGCAATAAACATTCGTCTCCTGTTATCTAAAATTATATAAGACTCATTAAAAGAGACGATTGATATATTTTTTACAAATACTGTGTTTCTTTCCATAAATCCAAGACTTAAATACTAAAATTCCGGTAAGTTGATAACCTTTCGCGGAAAGTACAAAATTTTATGTAAAATGTAGTTTATTTAAAATGAAAATTTAAAAAAAATTACCAGGGCCTGAAATTACCATGTTTATGGTCATTGTTTTGGGTTTGTAGTTGTTTCCATTTTTGCTAACATGTTTTCTTTCTTGATTTTTAAATGCAAAAATTGTTTGAGGCAGAAGCAAGCAATTTCCTAGCACATATGATCTTAAAATAACAAAAAAAAAAGATCTACCAATTAGCAAATTAAACTTAATAACGTGACATGTCGTTACGTCATCGTCAACAATTATTTGCAATTTAACAATATAACGCCATGTAAAATATAATTCTATCTAAGACAACTTTGTAGTGTTCAAGCTTTCATGAAAAAAATACCAGTCAAAACTTAATTCGCGTCTTTGTCCACTTAAAACAATTTATTTGTGACGTTGTTTTTTTTTCCGACTCGACGTCATATTTCTAAACAAATGTCAGAAACGTTTTATGCAAGTAAATCACTAAAAAAACAGTTAAACTTCTGCCCGACGCATATGTGTCATTAAACTATATCTTAATACAAGAACAATACATTTCCAAGCATCTTTTCCAGAAATGGTAGGTTTCCTGAGAATTAATCTATACATAACTCATTGTATTGTGCCACAAATTGCCCTTTTTCAAATTATTTGCGGCTCAAGTTATTTGAAAAGGTGACATAAAAGTATTATGATATCATTTTTATTTGCGCTGAACTGCGTGATCTAGTACATTAACTATTACATAACAACTTTTAGCTTACACAGAACTATTGGGTGTTTTCAGTGATTCTCTCACGCCTAAAGAAAACAAAGTAGTCATCAGTCAAACTATGGCAATAAATGCGACTTTTATGTCTTCCAATTCTTAGCAGATAAATATTATACGGCCCGTAAGCAAGCATGCAATCAACCAATGTTTATTTAACAAATGACAAAACAGTTAAGTTACAAGGCTAAAACACATTTTATGACTTATGAGTATTGTTAATGAACAGCGGAGTTGAAAGATTTGAAAGTTGATCCAATATTCATTGTTAGTTAACTACACCATAGGTTTTTGAAAAATGTTTTTACCATAACTTACGTTGATAAGAAGAGATAAATTAATCCGAGGGTCGCCTTTGATTGAGGGATAGTGTCGCAGACTTGTAACATAAAATGACTCTTCGACTTCACTCAGCTTGAGTTCGAATCCCGGCTGAGGCGAATGATTTAATGTAGGAATGTGTTCCAGCTGGCTCACGGTACGCCATAGAATCTACCTAAACATTTATCTTGGGCCTTTATCCACCAGTATAGCTGGACGTCGTTTTTGTTACCAAAACTGAGTAGCTGCGATGAATTTATATAAACAACAACAAAAAAATTAATCCCATATCTTATCATTTCATCTAAAAAGCCTGTAATCTTCCTTCCTTTCTGTCTCTATACGTTTATTGCTCTAACTTGTACATGTATAATTGGTTTCTCCCGACTCTGAGATACGAGGACAATTTAAAGTATCGCTTTGTCATTATGACAATTACTCAGCATCTTTTAAAGGTGGTATCCGACAGTTTGCCTATATCAAATTCATGAAATATTACATTACCACTGATTTTTGGAATTAGGACATAATTTCGTCATAAACTCATACATAAGTAAAGAAGGTTTTAAACACTGGACATATTGCAAGACAGGACACATCACTGTTAAACACACTAAATGTTCCAACATTCCAAATCTATAAATAATCACGATAGTGATCCCGCTAAAATAGATATCGGCGTCAGAGCGAATTACCCGAATGACGATATAACGTAATCTCAAGTGTGATTTTTTATGTGGTTTTCTTAGATAAAAATAGCTATCCCTGCAGCGTGGCTCAGATAGGAAATACATGTTTGCAGCGAGGAATGGGGATTTATGTTTCACCGTCCCTCACTGATCTTGGGCATCAATGAGAAGCATTTTGTAGTATCTTTTCATGTAACAATGACTTTTTATCATTTGAGAAAAAATATTTAAGTCCAAACTGTCGGATACCACCTGTTAGATAACCTGACAAAATACTGATAAAAACCACCTGTAAGATAACCTGATAAAATACTGATAAAAACCACCTGTAAGATAACCTGATAAAATACTGATAAAAAACCACCTGTAAGATAACCTGATAAAATACTGATAAAAACCACCTGTAAGATAACCTGATGAAATACTGATAAAAAACTCTTGTAAGATAACCTGATAAAATACTGATAAAAAACTCTTGTAAGATAACCTGATAAAATACTGATAAAAAACCACCTGTAAGATAACCTGATAAAATACTGATAAAAAACCACCTGTAAGATAACCTGATAAAATACTGATAAAAAACCACCTGTAAGATAACCTGATAAAATACTGATAAAAACCACCTGTAAGATAACCTGATAAAATACTGATAAAAAACTCTTGTAAGATAACCTGATAAAAGACTGATAAAAAACTCTTGTAAGATAACCTGATAAAATACTGATAAAAAACCACCTGTAAGATAACCTGATAAAATACTGATAAAAAACCACCTGTAAGATAACCTGATAAAATACTGATAAAAAACCACCTGTAAGATAACCTGATAAAATACTGATAAAAACACCTGTAAGATAACCTGATAAAATACTGATAAAAAACCACCTGTAAGATAACCTGATAAAATACTGATAAAAAACACCTGTAAGATAACCTGATAAAATACTGATAAAAAACCACCTGTAAGATAACCTGATAAAATACTGATAAAAAACCACCTGTAAGATAACCTGATAAAATACTGATAAAAAACCACCTGTAAGATAACCTGATAAAATACTGATAAAAAACCACCTATAAGATAACCTGATAAAATACTGATAAAAAAACACCTGTAAGATAACCTGATAAAATACTGATAAAAAACCACCTGTAAGATAACCTGATAAAATACTGATAAAAAACACCTGTAAGATAACCTGATAAAATACTGATAAAAAACCACCTGTAAGATAACCTGATAAAATACTGATAAAAAACTCTTGTAAGATAACCTGATAAAATACTGATAAAAAACTCTTGTAAGATAACCTGATAAAATACTGATAAATAAAACACCTGTAAGATAACCTGATAAAATACTGATAAAAAAAACACCTGTAAGATAACCTGATAAAATACTGATAAAAAAAACACCTGTAAGATAACCTGATAAAATACTGATAAAAAACACCTGTAAGATAACCTGATTAAATACTGATAAAAAACCACCTGTAAGATAACCGGATAAAATACTGATAAAAAACACCTGTAAGATAACCTGATAAAATACTGATAAAAAACCACTTGTAAGATAACCTGATAAAATACTGATAAAAAACACCTGTAAGATAACATGATAAAATACTGATAAAAAAAACAACCTGTAAGATAACCTGATAAAATACTGATAAAAAAAACACCTGTAAGATAACCTGATAAAATACTGATAAAAAACCACCTGTAAGATAACCTGATAAAATACTGATAAAAAACCACCTGTAAGATAACCTGATAAAATACTGATAAAAAACTCTTGTAAGATAACCTGATAAAATACTGATAAAAACCACCTGTAAGATAACCTGATAAAATACTGATAAAAAACACCTGTAAGATAACCTGATAAAATACTGATAAAAAACACCTGTAAGATAACCTGATAAAATACTGATAAAAAAACACCTGTAAGATGACCTGATAAAATACTGATAAAAAACACCTGTAAGATAACCTGATAAAATACTGATAAAAAACCACCTGTAAGATAACCTGATAAAATACTGATAAAAAAACACCTGTAAGATAACCTGATAAAATACTGATAAAAAAAACACCTGTTAGATAACCTGATAAAATACTGATAAAAAAACACCTGTAAGATAACCTGATAAAATACTGATAAAAAACACATGTAAGACAACCTGATAAAATACTGATAAAAAAACACCTGTAAGATAACCTGATAAAATACTGATAAAAACCCACCTGTAAGATAACCTGATAAAATACTGATAAAAAACCACCTGTAAGATAACCTGATAAAATAATGATAAAAACACCTGTAAGATAACCTGATAAAATACTGATAAAAAACCACCTGTAAGATAACCTGATAAGATACTGATAAAAAACTCTTGTAAGATAACCTGATAAAATACTGATAAAAAACTCTTGTAAGATAACCTGATAAAATACTGATAAAAAACCACCTGTAAGATAACCTGATAAAATATTGATAAAAAAACCACCTGTAAGATAACCTGATAAAATACTGATAAAAAACACCTGTAAGATAACCTGATTAAATACTGATAAAAAACCACCTGTAAGATAACCCGATAAAATACTGATAAAAAACACCTGTAAGATAACCTGATAAAATACTGATAAAAAACCACTTGTAAGATAACCTGATAAAATACTGATAAAAAACACCTGTAAGATAACATGATAAAATACTGATAAAAAACAACCTGTAAGATAACCTGATAAAATACTGATAAAAAACACCTGTAAGATAACCTGATAAAATACTGATAAAAAACCACCTGTAAGATAACCTGATAAAGTACTGATAAAAAACCACCTGTAAGACAACCTGATAAAATACTGATAAAAAACTCTTGTAAGATAACCTGATAAAATACTGATAAAAACCACCTGTAAGATAACCTGATAAAATACTGATAAAAAACTCTTGTAAGATAACCTGATAAAATACTGATAAAAAACCACCTGTAAGATAACCTGATAAAATACTGATAAAAAAACACCTTTAAGATAACCTGATAAAATACTGATAAGAAACCACCTGTAAGATAACCTGATAAAATACTGATAAAAAACACCTGTAAGATAACCTGATAAAATACTGATAAAAAACACCTGTAAGATAACCTGATAAAATACTGATAAAAAACCACCTGTAAGATAACCTGATAAAATACTGATAAAAAACACCTGTAAGATAACCTGATAAAATACTGATAAAAAACACCTGTAAGATAACCTGATAAAATACTGATAAAAAAACACCTGTAAGATAACCTGATAAAATACTGATAAAAAAAACACCTGTAAGATAACCTGATAAAATACTGATAAAAAAACACCTGTAAGACAACCTGATAAAATACTGATAAAAAAACACCTGTAAGATAACCTGATAAAATACTGATAAAAACCCACCTGTAAGATAACCTGATAAAATACTGATAAAAAACCACTTGTAAGATAACCTGATAAAATACTGATAAAAATGTGAACGCCACAGTGTTCTTGTCCATGCGTATCCCGTCTGATTCGATTATTGGTATGGTGAAAGTTAAGTTAAGGTTAGTTTAAACGTGATACAGGTTTTTAGGTCTTTATCTCAGCTTTAACAAAAACATATAGACTTTTACATTTATTTAAATGATTCATTTGTATGCCTTCGTTGAACCATGGATAGACTGTTGTATTCTTATTTTGTCAAGTAAGTAAATAAAATTGAAGATTTTTGCGACAGAACAATCCAATACAATGGGCATAGGCATGCTTTTGACATATTCGCCATAGGCTAAATTATTACAAAAAAAACCATAATTTTCGCCTTCATACATTTTCACACGTTGTTACCATAATTTCACTTATATAATTATGTCTTAACATCTCTCTCATTACGTCAGGGAGGTAGTCGGGTACTTCTTATTTAATATAGTTCAATACAGCTTGTTCCGTAATTGAAGTAATTGACAATATTAATCATGTCATAAAGCTTAATTAACAATAAAAAGCATGACATAATGCGTAACTCGAGATGTCACTTGCCAATCTTCTCTGCGTTTCAAGGTGTTCTTATCTTTAATGCACAAGCCATAGAAAATTGAGACTTTTAAATGGTATCATTAGTTGCAAATGTAGAGAACTTGAATCGCATGATTACAATATGAACATGTCCATTTTTTTGAATTTCATTAAAATTTATAACAAATTAACGAATTAATGGAAACACTCTAAAGCACAGATTTTATAAGCATTTCTCATTGTAAACTTTATATTTGGCATTCCCAATACTATTATTAATTGTCACTAAAATAGTTTGATTAATATTGTATGTTTACATGTATATAGACACTAACTAGAGTCACATTTTAATTTAATAATTACAGTGTATGCTTTTTGTTTTACTGTTGTTTTTTGTTGTAGTTTTTTTTTCAAATTGTTTTCTTATGTTATTTATGTTATTGTATATAAGTAACTGCTAATTGTGAGACACTAATTCTTATCTTTTTTCCAAATTTTTTTAATGTTACCAGTTTCATAAAATTGTTCTCAAATATTTCTATGTCTCATCGTGTCAGTTTAGATTTGTTTCTATAATGGCAATCTTTTAACATGCGAATAGATACATCACAAATTATTATTCAGACTTCTAGCTACCAATTTTAGATTTGTGTTCTCTACACAATGCTTTATTGAGAAACAATTTCATCGACATAAGCAAAATAAGTTCTGGATTTAATCATCAATAATATCTTTGTTGCCCATTTTGTCATGGAGTAAAAAATATGTTAACTCTACAACATATCACTCGCAATGCTTCGAAGTTTCGAAACATGTTAAATTCAACTAAGATCTTTAGACTCTTAGTTTACACGTTGCGTCATAGACATTACAGTATTTTTCATTGATTTCCCGTGTTTTTGTAGATGATTTATTTGCACTGGAATTTTGTAATTGTCTATTATTTGTATTGTATGCTAAATTGCTAATTAACCGCTTAGAACGGTGATGAGTTTAATAAAGTTGAGTTGAGTTGAGTTAAACTTTATCTTTTACACAAAGATATTATTCTTATTATCTTTTATTCTTTTATAATGCAACTAACACATAAAAAGCTTAATATATTGTTATTATTATTTCTTCGCTTCCATACCACTAACATAACCGGATACTATATTTGTATATTGTATTTATAATACGATGATGTACATGAGTACAAATCTGAATAAAAAAAAACAAACTCTTACTGCTCTTGCATTCAATTAAGCTGGCTGTTTGGTGCGTATGTTTGATTAACATTTTGTTGAATTAAATTGGTTTTCAACAGTGTAGGAATATTGTTAATAAAGAAAAGCAGACGTAAAAGCACAACGTATGTCCGTTGGATGGTTTAACATCTAGTATTTATTTGTACATGTATGAGTTTAAGAAGTGGGTGAAGATGAGATGTGCTTTCGGTAATTTCATTAAAAAATATCATATTTAGCTTCCTATCTTGGAATGTGCTTTGTTTTCGAGGATTTTGTGAAAATGAGATATTTATGCAAATGAAACACTTAAATTTAAATATTCTTCTTTTTTTCTTGTCGCATCGCGTGAGATTATTTTAACATGTTGTTCTTTAAAGATTTATGAGCTTTATATCAGTGTGTATTCAATCGATTGTTTAATGTTTAGTTTGAAAAATGTTCTTTAGGAAATGTTATATGTGTTTAAGTTTAATTTTTGGTTTAATTTAAGCTCACTTTTAAAAGTTTCAAAAAATGTTGCAAATAGTTACACTTTGTGTGTATAAAAATGTGAATTACCGTATTAGTGTGTAAATTTCAAAGAAAAAAATTCATAATGTTTCTATAATATTGTAATTTCTGTTGGAGAAAAGTGCATCATACATATCATTTTAAATTTTTGCCGATAGATTCTCTTCCCACGTCGTAGATATTAAAATTGTTAGTTTTATTCATGTTCAAATGCGACGATCTTCAAAAGAAATCGGTATCGTTATTTTCTTTGAATATATGTGTGGATGAGTCAAAGAATGTGCCCGGATGATGTATAAATAGAGGATCTGATATGAGTGGTCATTAGGTACTGAAAATATTAAACGAGTTGAATGAAACGATACGAAAAGAGGCTCTGCCGAGTTTCGTATCGTTTCAGACAACGAGTTTAATATTTTCAGTACCTAATGACCACGAATACTAGATTCTATTTATCACATAACCAAAGCATCATCTGTCTTTTGTTTACTATGCATCATCTTTTTTATTGTATGAACAAACGGCCTTGACATGTGTAATTTGGTTTGGGAGAATCCACACAAAAAATAGTTCCACTCTTTACTCGGCCATTTTCCATAAACAGGGAACAGATTCGTTTACACCATGACTAAAATGTTATTTTTTATTTATTAAAATGAAATTGTCCAACGAAATCCATTAGACGGCGACAGTGATGAGGAAATGACATATACACAACACAGCCTTAATGACGTCACACTACGAAAATGACCCCACACTATGATAACTAACTAGTGAGTTACCAAAAATAACGCATGAGTGTTATCTCACGTATCGGACCTGGTAGCGCAATCGGTAGAGTGTCGGATCCACGTACGGGAGGCCCCGGGTTCGGTACCGGGTCACAACAAACCCAAGTCGTTAAAATGGCTGTTGTATAGCTCCCTTGATTACGCTCAGGCAAATATAATGGGAAGTTCCACGACTGATTAGCCCAGTGTCAGGATAATGTGACTGGGTGTGGTACTATGTCAGGTGTTCATGGCATGTTATACAAAGTGAAGGCAGCACTATATCTGCTTCAAGTGGACACCGTCTCCAGATAACTGAAATACTGCGATGGGACGATAAACCCAATAAACAAAAAAGTAGTGTTTGCATTTTAATTAGGATATGCCTCTTAAAATACACATGGCTTGGGCTTCTATGGAGCTGTAATATGTTTTTAGATTTTAAACACTTAAATAAACTACATTTTCTAGAAATTTTCAACTTTTAGTGTGATCTTAGATGCAAAGGAATGTCTATCCAGACAACTGTCTGTGGTCTTTCTCTATCAATAAACGCCGGGCGCGCCAGTATCATAATAATTGTATGGACGCAATTAGACAACTGAGAATCGATACCAAAAGAGTTTTCTATTATGTTCACTTTTTTTCCTAAAGCAATTTTCTGATAATATTTTTATAAAACAAATTAAACGCCTCAAGTTTTTCGTCAAAACGTATTAATATACATAGATGTACTTTTTAAGTACCATCCTCTAAGAATTTATAATTTCTGTCATTAAGGGCGTGGTAATAAGTCCCTTAGCAAAACAGAACCAAGAAAGGATTTTAAAATTCAAAGATTAATCTATTTTTCTTATATTACAAACAGAACAAATACATTTTGCTTAAAGAATTGATGATGATGGTGATGATAATAACAACAACAACAACAACAACAGCAGCAACAACAACAACAACAACAACAACAATACTAATGATAATAATAATAATAATAAAAATAATAATAATAAAAGTAATAATAACAATTAAGAATATATCTACTTAAAACTAAAGCTTTTAGTGCGTTGTCGCAAGTTGTTAATACAATATGCTTTCATTCAATTTAATGACGACTCCTTTATCTTTAGCACGTGTAAAGTAACTCCTCGCATATAGGAAATGTGCCTCCTAGAAAAGCCTCCAATGGACAACAGACCGCCCTTCGATCTGAAATAGGAAATATGATAATTTATATATCTAAGTTCATGATTGCACCAAGGCATTGGTTTCCAGTTTATACCTAATACACATTTTCTGTACTTCCTGTTATTGAGGTGAAGTAATAAACGTATCTAACTATATGTCCGTGTGCCTGTGTGTCTTTCTATCAGTCTGTCCGTCTGCCAGTCTCTCTGCTTCTCTGTCACTGTTTCTATGTCCTTCTGTTTCTTTATCTCTGCCTATATCACTTCTCTGTCTGTCTGTCTGTCTGTCTGTCTGTCTGTCTGTCTGTCTTTCTGTATGTCTCTCTCTTTTTCTCTCTCTCTCTCTCTCTCTCTCTCTCTTTCTCTCTCTGCCTCTCTGCCGGTCTCTTCTTTTCTCTGTCTGTCTCTCTCGCGTATACTTTCTATTTTCATTTCAATATTTTAGTTCATCTCCTTTCCCGTTGACGTTTTATCAATTTTCTTTAGTTTGCATAATTGGCTATTTCTACGTATAGGCTACATGTATGCATAATCTATTCTCGGAAAAGGTAAAATAAATTTCAGCGCGATATAAGTGTATTTTTGTGTATTGGCTTGTTTAAATCAAGCAGATTTACATCGATCGATTTTGATGGTCTGTCTGTAATCACAGAGAAATGTTTTCTAACCATTTAAGTTCGTTAAAAATGCAGTTACTAATTAATCAACCATAATGTCATTTGTAGAATGTAGTAAAGTACCACTTTACGACCAAGCCACTAAAGCGACCACATCTCTATTTAGGCCAATTTTCATAAGTACAAATTATTTGGCCTTAAAAGAGACGTGGACGCTTAAGTGGCGTGGTCGTAGAGTGGTACCTTACTGTGTATTTTGAAAATGAAATTAGTTAACGGCTAACAGTACCTTAGTTTAAATAACCCAAAAGCTGCACTGAATGTTTTAATAAGATAGAATACATTTACCTTAACTGGCTGGAAAAGACAATGTAACAATTGAGAAAATAACAGTTTAGAAAACAAATGAGAGTTACATAGTCTGCCCTTTCTAGTGTGATATCGCCAGTTTTTAATAGACATGTCATTCGAGAATAAATTGATTTGTCCTTCGTTGAGAGCACTTGTCAAGTAACTGTTCTCACTTCAGGAATTTACAACCATTCGCCTTTATTTGATAACAAACTTATATCTGAATATGAATTTTGGCAACAACAACAAAAATACTTTATATAAATTTTATGAAAATCGACTTAAAATTGTGAAAAAGGCTCACTCCATATAATGTTTCCGGTCTTCGTTAACGCCTACAATGCATTTCCCGTACTTCCTGAAGAGGGCTAGTAGATTTTATGGATAGCAAGTAATAAGTGTATTGGTCTACAAAAATCCCAATTATTTATACGTGGATTTGACTCTGGCATATTGACTTTGTAGTCTTTTTTGACAAATCATCAATACTTTGTCATTTATATTTACGCCGCTGCACTCACTTTAATCTTTAGTCAGGCGGTGCTACCGTTAAAACAAACAAATCTGTTAACACATTGTTTGCATAGGATTTAACCAGAGTTCAGACCTCTCGTGAAATCAGTGCGAACTGTTGATTTAGATATGCAATTAACGTTCAATTAAAGAATAGGTAGTGTTTACTATTGTTCAAAGCGAATCCCCGCGTTTTAAACCAGGTCTATATAAATGTCCAATACATGCGAAAGCCGGAAAGCACTCGAACGGCGTTGGGGTAACTAACTACTGGTGTATATGTTCAGTATTGGTATTCTTTCAGGGGCGTCTGTTCTATGACGGGAGGATCGTTGGCAAACGAGGAGTGTGCGTGCAGACAAAGAGCGGCGCTAGTTTATAAACTAGGCAGAAGAAATTAAAACCTGTAGTGTACTTTTGTCGTGGTCAGTAAGGTACAATATTAGAGCTCACTTCACAATGAACAACAAGGTAACACATTATAACAGGAAACTTCATAAAGGCGTTGTCGGAATGAACAAAGAAGGATTTGGTCATATGTGTTGTGGGTGAAAAAAAAAAGAAATGCCAAGTACACGTATTTTAAAACAATCAACTTACTTTAATGTGTAAAGTGTCTTGAGTTTAATCTAGTTTACATAAAATGTAAATTTTAAGCAGTATATTTTTGTGTGTAAAAACTGCAAAAACATACGTGGAAGTTTTATGGTGGTATCCTTAGTGAAAGTGAGAAAAGAAATCGTGGTCACCTAAATTCACCTTCAGAAATAATAGCTGGATGTACATAACACAAAACTCCGCTACAAAATGAAAGTTTTTAATATACCAAAGTGTGGAATTTTTGAAATTTACGTCTTTCCGTTTCTCTGCATAGTAATTCCGAATGTTATTAGTGATGACAGGATACCACTGAAAGTATCATTTTTGTGCTCAACGAGCAAGAGCTCTGCACGTTTGTTTGCTGGAGCTTTCTTCACAGCCCTTGATCACGTGAATAACAATGACACAATCCTGGAGGGATATCGGCTGGATTACCTTTTCCACGATACCAATGAAAGCTCTCTTAACGCCATTAATGCCATGACTGTCGATTATGGAAATAACACGGTTGGCTTCATAGGACCGGATCATTCATGTGTGTGTGAATCGACTGTGGCCGCAGCTTGGAAAATACCAATGCTTGGATACGTAAGTTGACAAAATTACATTTATGCAAATTTATTATATTATTCTCTCCTTTAATCATTTATGTTTTTATATCTATTATTAATCCCATTGAATTCGAACCCACGTCTACATGTAAGACAATCCTTTCTGTTTAATTTACCTTGACACTGATACAAAAGTGGTATGAAATACTGCACATATATAATGTATTTAAATGATGCAAATACATTCGTTTTAGTAGGTTTCCCTGATATACACTGTCACTATAGATAACAGAGATACGTGTAAAATGAAGTACTTTCTTAGCTTGAATGTGCAGCACCATTTAAAGGTCATATCAACCAGCTTGTTTTCACTTTTCAATAACACTAAACCTATGATAACTATGAAAACAACTTCAAAAACTGTCACCGCGAAAGTTCGTGTCCCAGTCGATGCGAGAAATTTTCATTTCTAGATATATTTCCAGCTGATTTGTTTGCTACTGTGGATTTACCCAGGAATTTGTCCGGAGACTGTCCTTACCCATTTCAAGATGCAGGTCGCATAATCAAATTTCTGCTGCATCTAAAAAAACTAACAAAAAAATCAGCGATGGTGTTTCACCTGGCTGCCCCAAATATGAGAGCCAAGCGCACTTACCACTTGAACACCAAGGTCAATTCTAATTTGATGCTGTACATAAATGATGTCCGTTTAAATTGCCCCGCTGGAATAACTATACTTATTAAAAGAACTGTCTAATAGTATAATTTCAAAGTTAGTGTTTTTTATCCGAACTTTGTGGACTAGTTATAGTCATACAAGCTCTTTTTATTCCTGTGTTTTTATCATGCCAAATTGGCAGAGAAGATATTTAAAACAAATTAAATGTTATCTTCAATGTATTTATTTTACACGAGTTCATTTCCAGCCTAGACCTGTATAGAGGTACAAATATACTTCATTTGATGATTAGTTGGTATATTATGGGTTTAAAAAATATTTTCAAAGCAATTGCATTACTTTTCATCGTATTATTCACAACAAAACAGTTCAGAAAGCAATTCTGTGTGAAGGGAAAGAGTTTGGTGGCAAACATTCCAAACAGCACACGCACGCTTGGACAAACACACTTTTAAATACAGGCAATCAGAAACATATAGCCACAAACATAGACACACTCACACAAACAGGCTAGGGAATAATGACAAATAGGTCAAATTAATGGTTAAATGATTTACAGTACTGCTGTTTGTATGGGCCGTAATGAACCAGTAGCCAACTGCAGACACTAAGCACATTCCAGGACCAATTCTAATGTACTTTATCAAGTCTACGCCACTAGATCAAGCAATCAGAAATGGATCCAGAATGATGGGATGGGGGATGCACCGCCGCCCACCCCAAACCAAATAAAAAAGTAGAGTTTTGAAAACGCATAAATTTAAGCTTAAAAAAATACTACGCTTTTAAGTAAATTTTGTCTATTATCTGCCTAGGTCGAAGTTAGGATCCCATACTGTGTATATTTATCTCGTTTTTACTGCGATAAAGTTGAGTGGATCTTGAATCAAAAACCACACCACAACCAAAGTTTTCTGGATCCGTCCCTGCAAGCAATCCTAGCTTGGTTACTTGATTGACGGTTTAAGCTATTTTTGTGATGAGTATCGCTAATGAGAAAATTAAGTTAAATGACCTTTCAAAAACGTTCGCCCTCTATCGTCCTAATGCAGTTAGGGCTTGTAATAGTGAAGTGGAATAAAGACAGCAGACCGAGTTATATTTGGCACCTAAGGAATTTCATTTGAGCTCACATCAGAATGGCGCCTCAATAGTTAAGAAGAAATTCGGAAGATTTTATTTAAGATAAAAGAGAAAACGATCCGATAAATTATAAAGATAAGTTCCTGATCTAATTCTTAGGAACTGTCAAGAAAGATAACTCAAGACAACGGTAGAAAGCCCAGATGTTCAAGCACATCATACATTTTATATTGTTTGTAATCCTATTCACACACTGAGCTTCATATTTTGAGAAAGCAAACTCCTTTTTCTCATAATAAGTCTTTATGCAACATACAAAATACAAATATTTTACTGCATTAAAACAAAACATCTTTTATAACATTCGTAAAACAAAAACAATACAAACATGGGACATGGACCTATTTCGTCAAGTACATCACAATTGACATAACTATTATGTAAACCGGCCGCAATAGCTCAGGTGGTAGAGCGTCGGCTTGCGGATCGGGAGGTCTTGGGTTCAAACCCCGGCCGGGTCAAACCAAAGACTTTAAAGTTGGTAGTAGTGGCTTCCCTCCTAACGCTCGGGGCTAAGGGGACAGCATTACGCCCGACTCGTCAGTTCTAGTATAATGGACCGGCCGGGTTCAGTCATCGGGCACCTCATAAGTGCACCTGTGCTACAATGATAGAAACGTCGCTGCACAGTATCGGCAAAAATGCCGGCTAATCCCATCCCCATCCCAATTATGTAAATGTAATAGGTATAAATATAAATATATATTCTTCAAAAGCAACATGATATTAGGAATATGACAGTTTCCATCACAATACATATTATTCTCTAAAGAGCAAAGTAAGTGTGTTACACTAAATAATACATATACATTTAATTACTTCTTACACACTTTGAGTGATAGATACATGTATATGAGTATACTCACACTTTTCTATAATCTGGTTCCCAGCGTACTATCCTACGCAACAGTACGTCTGGCTGATGATAACAATGGCGGCCTCCGCTGTATTGGAAAATAACACGGTAATGTTTGGTGTTATAACCTTTGCAAGTGTGCCAAGAAGTTAAGACTCTATAATTAAGTATTGTAAAGACATTATTGTAAAAACATCGACACCATTCTACTAACAAATTTCTAGAAACAGGTAATGTACCATTTAAACTTTATTATTGTAATCGCGTATATGAACTAAGTTATGATCAGAATAAAACATCTTTCTAATGGCGCAGCGATAAATTATAACTCGTGCTTCGCTAAATGTGTCTGTAAACTTACATTGGCGGTCGCCATTTTCAGCCTGTGCCTGACCCGATAACGTAGTGAAAGGGGAAGGAACTCCAGACTAACTTTCCTATGGAGTACTACAAAGTCAAATCATTTTGTTAATTTAGGTTAGATGGCCTTTAAGCAATACAATCAGCTGCAGAGCACTTGGAACAGTTTCTAGATAACTGTGTATACTATTGATACAATACCGGACCTGCGCAATCGGTAGAGCGTCAGCTCCAGGTACGGGAGGCCCCGGGTTCGATCCCGGGTTGCGACATATCATGGTCATAATAAAACGGTAGTGGTATAGCTCCTTTACTAACGCTGAAGCAAATATAAGGGTAGTTTCACGACTGGTTGGTAATATTTCAGGATAATGTAATGGGGTGCTGCATCATGCTAGGTGTTCAAGGAATACATTGAAGGCAGAACTATATCTGCTTCAAGTGGACACCATCTCCAGACAACTGGAATACTGTTGGTGGGACGATAAACCCAATAAACAAACTTTTGAAACAATATAATTAAAGACGCTGTAGGTATTCAACTTTACGTCGAGAAATTGGCCGTTGGTGGGTGAAAGGGTGTACCAAGCAGAATCTGACAAATGAAAACAACCAAAATTACAGAAGCAACCTTTTTAACCAGGATAAATTGACTAATGTCAGAAGAACATTAACTAATTAAAAAATATAGGATTACAGTGGGTAAATAGAAAAAAAAATCGGTGTTTAATTAACTGACATTATATTTGTTTTCGACGTGTCTAGGAGCGGGGTTTTTTTTATCTCGGAACTCCCGAACTTAGACCTGATGCTGTACTACCCGGTAATTGCTCTACCAGAACTAGGATTGACGGAATTTTTTTTTATTTAAATAGGTGTTTTCATTGCTTGCATTTTGAGAAAATCATTCAGGAAGAGCGAGGTTAGAGCTCTGTAAAACCGATTTAAGCAACTTAGCCGGTCTCTTTTACCGACCAACTGTTCCAATGCTATAACTGTTAGGTTTGCTATTTTTTCCCATCACATATTTGTTCTTACTTTTGCTTCAGGCTTGCATGTAAATACCTCTTGTCCTGTGCATTTTCAAGGTTTCAATGCTCCTAGGACTTTACCATGTGTCTTTATATGTGATAACAGCAACGTTACCTGTCCAGTGTGGAGTTCGTAAGAATCTCCTTATGCTTTTAATCTATGTTGTCATTTAATCCATCATATAATAATTGTGACATGTACGTGTATTTGTCTTTGATCGACATTGGATTTTGGTTCCTCAATTCCATCTACACACGAACAGGATATTACAACCATTTACACATCTTCTTGGTCATGTTCACTTGATTCAAAACCTTTATGCATTTCCTTTTTATTATTATTACATATTCATGAAAAGACGGTGGCCAGGGGATTTAGTCCAATATAAAACTGCACTGCACTATAAGCTCTTTGGAACAGCTGGTATAATACGCATTCATACATATCATACATATCATATTTCGGAAAAGAAGCACGACGGTTCTAAAATATCATTGACACTGTGGACGTAGCGAAAAAAAAGGATTATTCCTTAACTAAATTCTAGATCTTTGTATGAGCTCTCTAATGATGATATTTGCAACGTAGTTTACTACTGTGTCATCTGCCTAACCGTATTGGGTCACCATCGTATTTTAGAAAAGAATCCGCATTGGGACAGCGCAAATTACAACCTCACTCAAGTCAGATCTTGCAAAATGTAAGATCTGATGACGGCCCTCAAATACCGTCTATAAACAAGATTGGTTTTCCCCGATTTTTATTTTATAACAGCCAATCAGAGAGCGTAATGCATAACGCTTTCGGTAAAAGTCGCAAAATGGCCACTACCAATGATGATGTAAAAAAGTGTTTGACAAAATTAAGAATTCGCTCGTTAAAACCACATCAGAAGCAAATTCTTGATTGCATTACGGACAAGAAGGTTTTCAGTGAAATAAGTCTTGCGCGGAGTGTCCATGTTTACATTTCTTTGTAAATAGGCGCAGCCATTTAAATGATTTTCTTTTGCGATTTTGTAGACGCCAATCTGATTAATTGGAATGGTTTTATTGACTCGTCGTCAGATCCTGATAGCGGAGCGGTTTTTAGGATATGATTTTAACCAGATTGCTAAAATTATACATATACAAGCACTCTCCTGAACTGATTAATATTTCTTGTGGGGCTGTAAAAGTACATTTTGTATCGATAAAAACGGCGAATAAGCCCTCAAAAGGACACATGCTTTTATCGTAGAAAGGTCAATGGTATTTGACAATGGCATTTATAAATGTCTTGAATGGCGTTATCGCTGTTTGAAGCGTTATAAAGAAGCACGGTCCTATTGCAAACACCATAATGAGAGTCGATGCTTGCTGATTTATTGCAGCTAATAATGTCGGTCTATTTCTGTGCTGTTACAGGTTGATAAAGAAAAGAAGGAAAAGTCTGTGTAGCTGCTTTGGTGCATGTTTAAGTCGTATTTAACACTAATATTATTATCATTATCGTCTATACACGATAATGCCTTTAATTGAATTATTATTTGAGATTGCTTTAAGAAGGGACGTTACTCCTAAAATATATTACATAATTCCCTTGGAGTTATCGCATGATGACGTATCCTTGTTGACGTCACTGTTTTTAAATCGAAAGGGAAACGGCATCTGCTTTGCGCAATTTGTTGTCTATTTTTTTAACGAATAATTTGACAAAAATGCACCGATTTGTATTTCAGTCGTGTCTCTTCAGATGTGTTGTAGATGTTTTAGTATGACATTTTTTATCATTTTTTTTTCTGCCAGGCAAAATACACCTCTTTCCGCTTTGTTAACAAAACCATCGCATGTTATGTTCTGTATAATCGAAAAGGTGAGAATAAACATGGAGGAAGAATTCATTATTTAAAAACAGCTTAAATGCTAGGAAATTAAACTAACTGCTTAAACTTAAGCAGTCGGAAATCCTGTTATAAAATGGCAACATAACAACTGAATACTCTTTAAATACTTTTAAAATAATGATGATGATGATGATGATGATGATAATAATAATGATAATAATAATAATAATAATAATAATAATAATAATAATAATAATAATGATAATAATAGATTGAAATTCATTTAAATACTCCTGTAATATCAATTATTAGAATGACCCTTGATTTGCATGTTGTTCAACTTTACAGCTAAGATGTGTCCAGAGGTTCCCATACAATATTATGCGCGATTCACACTTTCCATTACGCAGTTACTTTCTATGTTTCTATGTTGCACATGTTTTTGTTTATATTCATGTCGTAATAACTTTAAATATTGCTTATAATTATTTTGTTTACTTTATATTTTGACTCACAGATATAATCTCACGCATTCGTTAAATAGTTGAATTATGATAATGCGCGGTTTCAGAATAACAAAGCAATATACATTTAAAACAATTCTTATTTAAATCAATGTTACTACATTGTACATGAACAAGGGAAAATGTTAAATTCAAACAGAAAAAATGAAAAAAAACAACAACATCTTTCGCACCAGACCTAATACTTCTAGCCTTGCAGACAATATGAAAGGTGGCATTTCCACAGTATCTGTTTGTAAGTGCTAAATTAAAGGCCCTCCTACAACAGCATGGATAAGGGATTGGTTATGCTAGCAGGTGCTGTCAGGCTCACCTACGACAGCATGGAGAAAAGGATGGGTTATGTTAGCAGATGCTGTCAATGAATCACAGTTTTGTTGTTATTTGTTTTAGCTCGATGAAAGATGAGTTAAACTAATAGTAATGTAGATGAAAAAATGTGTTAAAATATTGGTTTACACGTCGTCATCGTTGCTTAAAATAGGTGTACATTCGTGAACATTGTATTTGAAACCATGGGCTTGTTCTCTAACACTAGGAAAGTGTTGAAAGTCTGTACATCTGGTGTGAGCACTCCATTCCCAGACTGTTCCAAGGCGGTAACTGTCGGGTTTGCTCTTTTTGTTTAATAGCTCATCACAGATATGTTCTAACTTTTACATTTGGTTTGATTGTGAATAACTTTGTCCTGTGTTTTTTTTTCTTCAAATTTTGGTATATGTTGCAAAGTTCATAGGGCGTTGTCAGTTCCTTATTCATCGACCCGAATGTAGCAAAGATACATAGTTTTAAGCTCAATTAAGTATATAAACATTATCATTATATTTCTGCTATAACGTCTTTGCTTTTTTATATATTGCTACAAATGTACATAGTATCTTTTTGTTGTCTCGTAAATATGTTTTGTTTATTATTTCCATCAAGTATTTATAACTATTATTTTCATTTAGTATTTATGATCACATATGAGCTTTATGTCATTTAAAAATTCATTTCATAATTGAGTCGGTGCGAAGAAACAATAACTAAAGAAAATAAACAATTTTGGGCATAATTAGAAAATGTGTTCAAATTCATCATCTGTTCAGAAGTGTTAGTTTTATACCTGTCATACCATCCTTCTAAATATTACCAACGGAATGATAAAAGTGTCCAACTTAAACTTTTCCTTCAATGGAAAATTAGATTTTAATAACAAAACGGTCTAAAACGGAGATTTTTTGCTTTTTTATATTACCGATTTTTTTTATTATGAGCACTTTTAGAACTATTCATTGCATTTTCAAGACGGAATGGATGCAAAAAAAGGCGATGTTACTGTGTTAAATTGTAAGAAAATCTACCTAATATTAACAAGTTATGATGGCATGCAGATAATGGTTGTTTCATGTTATACTACGTGTAAACTATTATATGTGACAGGGGACTATTTGGGCATTATTGAACATGGATTCATACCTTGAACCTTGATACATGTTTATGGGCTTTGCTCTGTTATAATTACGTCATTAACGCTTCTGACGATTTCTGAAAAAAACACACAACCAAACAAACAAACAAAACAAACAAATAAACAATCATGACATCAAGTCAGGACATACGACGTTATATTGATAAGTTATTACAGAACATAGAGGCTATTTTTGTTTTTCAGAAGAGTAAAACTCAATGTTTTTTATCATGAACATAGAATTCCTGATTCACTCTATATATTGTACTAAACACATGTACAAGTAGGCTTACGTGTTCAACCATAATTCTATGAGGTTTTGAACCTACTGATTTGCAATCAACGATATGTTAATTTAAACAATAAATCAAACTTGTTTTAGCCCTGTATTGAATAGATGTCTGATTTAATGCACTACATTGCATGATTGATCTGTTACTTTATAAAAAAAAACATAACAAATAAGTTGATAAAATGTTGTCTTGCGTGTCATGATTTAAAATATTTACACCTACGGTATATTCATACAATAATAAAATGTTAAAACATTAGACATGTTTTTGGACATTATATGACCCTCTCGTTTCAAGATTTTGTTAACATCAAACCATTAATTATCGTGGCGGCAAATAAGAATTAAAGTACTTTTGTTATTACAAACTTAACCTGAACTTTGACTAAAGGGTAATAGGTATACCTTGTTAGGGTGAATTGAAATAAAGACAGGATCTGTTTTGTCAAAGATAGTCTCATTGTCACATAATCAGACATGGAATCGTTGTTAATGTTCCAAATCACTTGCCTTTAATGATATTTACATTGTGTCTGTCTTGTTTATAGTTAGATAAATTTGAACGCTTCATTTAAAAAGCAAGAAAGAAAAGACGAACTAAAAAAACACCATTGAAAATTACTGTAGATAATAACAGCAGGGATCGATCAGGGGAATGGGGCTACAATACCCCCCCACCCCCACCCCACACACACACAAACCAGGTAAAGAGTAGAGTTGTGAAAAAGCATGCATGTAAGCTTAAAAATACTAAACTTTTAATGCAATTTTTGTATGTTGGTTTAGGGTCCCTAACTATGTATATATATCTAGTATTTCCTCCGATGAATTTGAATGGATCTCGATATACCTCACCACCAAACTTTTCCGGATCCGCCCCTTAAATACAGTATACTATTACTATTATGTATACAGTTGAAACTTTACAATGGACGAGAGAAATCGTCTACGACTCTGAAAGTGCCATATATCTGGTTCTAGCTAATTTTAATGACGAATTAAAATATGGAAACGTAAATTGAGGGAAGAACATTGTCACAACAGAATCACCATTTTGATATATGCAAGTATAGTATTGATCCGTATCATCTAGAAGTGTATTATATTGCCTATAGAACTTTGGGTTCCCGTGCATATACTAGGTATTACTAAAATAGTTCATACCTTGTTCGTTCACCAAAATAAGCTAATGAAATCATACCTGGAACCAGGGTGCGCTCGTGGCCGAGAGGTTAGAGTCGCAGACTTGTAACAACTCATACCCTAACCGCGTGGATTCGAGTCCCGTTCAGGACTAGAACTTTCGTGTGGGGAGATTTGCAAGCTATCCTGCGGTGCGCCGGTGGTTCTACCCAAGCATAAGTCTAGGGAGAACCTCCTCCAATAATAAGCTGCCAGTGCGATTTGACAAAAAACAACAACTGGAAACGGCAGCAGTATATTTGAGTTAAAATTCAATTAAGTATTTTCGGTCTAAGTTTTACAGTTTATTTGAATACATGTACATTTTATAAGCACATGTGTTTTCATAAATTAATGATTTACTTAACTGGATTGATTGTGATATGAATCGGTTAAGAAGTATGAAATACTCTGAAAAAAAAGTTAAGTAAAGCATTGAAGCTTAAAAATACTGTCGGATACCACCTTAAGTTATTCAGTAGCATTCCTAGGCCTGGAGTAAGCCTTTATACTAGGAGAAGTGTAAGTTATAGTCCTGAGACTTTTGATGAGACGTAGACGAAAGAATGTCAAAGTTTAAAACACGACAATAAAGACAAACAAGTTGAAGGTACGATAAAAGTAAGTGTTCTTATTCTTTCCAGATCTAGGAACATGTAACCATAGTGACGGTGCCTTGATGTTGTAGTTGTCAAGTCAGTTATATTACATTATTATACAGGCTAGAGACAACGGATTTTTGCATTGCTTTAATACTGTTCATAATGGTGAGATGATACAACGGCTTCAGTACAATATTCATTTCAGCATTACAAAGTAAACGCGAATCAATCATGTGTCATTCAAAAGTATACATTAACGCAAGCGGACAAGATAACAATCGGACAGACTGAGAGAATATGAGCACCATGACAGCTTAGAAGGATCAGTAAAAATTTGCTTTTTTTCCCCATTTTTTAATGTTATCAAAGTTATATCGCTTATATTTCGTAGAGCAGTTTTATCAATGTAAAATATGTTGTGTGTTATGTGGCTGATGTAAAAAGAACACGCGTAACGATTCACAGTGAATAACCGAACAAGGCACATCGAGACGTCAATCCAATCAGCAAAACAACCAGTTTTGTCAAATCAATTTGTTTTAATAAAGGATAAATTAGATACAACATTTTAATAGTCTGACCGTTCTGTGTGAGCCGTTATGAACTAGATACAAATTTTTAACCGAAGTATATATACCAAAGTAAATATGACGATTCATAAATATGATTATTCTAACGTAAATTGCCAAATTACATTCTTATAGACACAGAAATCCAGCTTGATTGGCGGATTAAGCTCTTTAATTAAGAAGTGCTGCAAGTTAAAACAGTTACATTTGGATAAAAGAAATTTCGAAACATTTGCCTTCTATCAAATCAAATGTGATAGACTGATGGCGATATGACCGAATTAACGCCGACTTTTATAATGGCAAA
This sequence comes from Sinonovacula constricta, assembly GCA_007844125.1. NCBI lineage: Eukaryota > Metazoa > Mollusca > Bivalvia > Cardiida > Solecurtidae > Sinonovacula > Sinonovacula constricta. The sequence goes on from CM017557.1 coordinate 58,683,384, forward strand.
ATCTAACCTTGACACCAAAATGACACCTGAATAATCAAGGAGCGTTATGGAAAGTCGTCTGTTGCAGAAAGGAAAGACATATTGCTGCCATTAAATGTGATGACTTCATCACTTCCTTTGCTATATGTAATTGAACGTCACGAATGACAATTCAAGAAAGCGGCAGGTGGTCGTAATACTCTAGTGCTGTATAATTTGTTGTCTGATGTAATTTATGTTCTTATTTGAGAAGACTAATCGAGTTGTAGGTTTATTTCCAGTTACCCCCACTTCCTTTTACATAAAAACATCTGTGTAGATGCAGAATAGACCTGCTTTCACATAAAAAACGGAAATTTCCAATAAATGGTTTTTAGTTCTAACAACAGGACTCTAACGAATAAAACACCGCCTGTTGAAGATACTTATATACGATTCATACATACTCTTTACAAAACTAGTGATATGTTTGTCGTCTGTAAAATGCAATATCATTTTTGATCTTAGATTTATAGTTTTGTCAGACTAATTCATTTGCAGACAGACATTTCTTAAGGGAACTGAACACATATAAATTACATCTCACTATTTTCTTGAATGTTCAGCCCTTCGGCCGTTTTCAAGAGAATTTTACACATGCTGTTTAACATTATTATTGATTCCTTAAAAGTACAAGAATGGAAAAAAAATAAGCATAGTGTATTTAAATTACTCTTGAAAGAAAAAGGCCGAAGGGTCGGAATTTGAGAAAAAGTGAGATTTAGTTTATAAACAATTCTAAAATACACAGAATCGCATCATCATTATAACAAGAAAACTGCTCCGAATTTTGACAATCTGAGCCCACAAAAATACAACATACATGTAATATGAACTCTTATCTCCTTTAAGAAAATTCAGACTAGGAACGTCCAAACTTCGAATTCACTATCAAAATCACGTATATTTTATCTGCGGCATATATTGCAGCGTAATAGTAATTTAGTAATTTTAGTTGATTCCTTATTTAAGCAAACCTTTAATGCAATCATTCATTGTCATTTTTTTCAAATGTTCTATTTGTCTAGGAATTTTAGAAGAGGCCTATTTTCAAAATATGACTGTAAAATGGGCGTGCTGCGAGATCAAATTGAATTCTTATCTGATTCGTAGTTTGCTGATTCGTAGTTTGGAGTCTTGATTGTTTCTACAGTAAGCACAGCGCAGAAAAATAACTCTCTTCGGGAAACACACACACCATTATCACCGAAAGGTCTATGCAATTTGACCATGCCCCTAATTGAGGATTGTTATTGGCGACGCGCTGGAGCGCGACGCCTATATATTCCAGCGCGCAGCCTATATATGGAATGCTCACTGAAATTTGCACACGGAGAAAAGTTTGTTTTGCGGACTTTCTAAACCTGATAAAATACGGGTCCGAATTCGGTAAACGGCGTTCTATTTTAGTAAGTTATTTTTATATTTATTTATTTATTTTTGTGTGTCTGTAACTTTCGAAGTAACTTTGAAAATAAACAATAAGATACTGAGAAAGAAACAACATTCTACATTCGAGAAAAATACTATCTGAACAATATTCATTTGTGTAATGCGAAGCAGCTGCACATGTACACTTTTTGCTTGTACACTTTAGTTTTTTTCTATATATTTAACATATGAAAACCTATCGAATGGTGTCAGATTTTGCGTTTTATTTTGTTTTAAACCATTCTATGGCCTCAGGAAAAATTTAAGTTTTATATACTTTTTTCTCGAGATTTATCGTATACTGAGAACTTTCAAATAAAAACCATAACGTTCCAAATGTCTTTGTTACTTACTCACTTATTGCTTTAATCTTTTCACCGCTTCCACTTTTGCGTCGCCATTGATGCTTCGCATCAACGACTTTTCTTGTTATGTTATTGATGTCTGAAGCTTAATGGAGAAGAGGTGTACTATGGCAAAAAAATATTAGAGTAAATTTTAACTGACTTTTACAATGCCAAAATCTAACCTTGACACCAAAATGACACCAGAATAATCAAGGAGCTTTATGGAAAGTCGTCTGTTGCAGAAAGGAAAGACATATTGCTGCCATTAAATGTGATGACTTCGTCACTTCCTTTGCTATATGTAATTGAACGTCACGAAAGACAATTCAAGAAAGCGGCAGGTGGTCGTAATACTCTAGTGCTGTATAATTTGTTGTCTGATGTAATTTATGTTCTTATTTGAGAAGACTAATCGAGTTGTAGGTTTATTTCCAGTTACACACACTTACTTTTACATAGAAACATCTGTGTAGATGCAGAATAGACATGCTTTTACATAAAAACGAAAATATCCAATAAATGGTTTTTAGTTCTAACAACAGGACTCTAACGAATAAAACACCGCCTGTTGAAGATACTTATATACGATTCATACATACTCTTTACAAAACTAGTGATATGTTTGTCGTCTGTAAAATGCAATATCATTTTTGATCTTAGATTTACGGTTTTGTCAGACTAATTCATTTGCAGCCAGACATTTCTTAAGGGAACTGCACACATATAAATTACATCTCACTATTTTCTTGAATGTTCAGCCCTTCGGCCGTTTTCAAGAGAATTCTACACAGACTGTTCAACATTATTATTGATTCCTTAAAAGTACAAGAATGGAAAAAAATTGAGCATAGTGTATTCAAATTACTCTTGAAAGAAAAAGGTCGAAGGGTCGGAATTCGAGAAAAAGTGAGATTTAGTTTATAAACAATTCTAAAATACACAGAATCGCATCATGATTATAACAAGAAAACTGCTCCGAATTTTGACAATCTGAGCCCACAAAAATACAACATACATGTAATATGAACTCTTATCACCTTTAGGAAAATTCAGACTAGGAACGTCCAAACTTCGAATTCACTATCAAAATCACGTATATTTTATCTGCGGCATATATTGCAGCGTAATAGTAATTTAGTAATTTTAGTTAATTCCTTATTTAAGCATAACTTTAATGCAATCATTCATTGTCATTTTTTCAAATGTTCTATTCGTCTAGGAATTGTAGAAGGGGCCTATTTTCAAAGTATGACAGTAAAAAGGACGTGCTGCGAGATCAAATTGAATTCTTATCTGATTCGTAGTTTGGAGCCTTGATTGTTTCTACAGTAAGCACAGCACAGAAAAAAAACCTCTCTTCCGGACACACACACACCATTATCACCGAAAGGTCTAGGCAATTTGACCATGCCCCTCATTGAGGATTGTTATTGCTTATATATGGAATGCTCACTGAAATGTGTACACGGAGAAAAGTTTGTTTTGCGGACTTTCTTAACCTGATAAAATACGGGTCCGAATTCGGTAAACGGCGTTCTATTTTAGTAAGTTATTTTTATATTTATTTATTTATTTATTTTTGTGTGTCTGTAACTTTCGAGGTAACTTTGAAAATAAACAATAAGATACTGAGAAAGAAACAACATTCTACATTCGAGAAAAATACTATCTGAACAATATTCATTTGTGTAATGCGAAGCAGCTGCACATGTACACTTTCTGCTTGTACACTTTAGTTTTTTTCTATATATTTAACATATGGAAACCTATCGAATGGTGTCAGATTTTGCGTTTTATTTTGTTTTAAACCATTCTATGGCCTCAGGAAATTTAAGTTTTATATACTTTTTTCTCGAGATTTATCGTATACTGAGAACTTTCAAATAAAAACCATAACGTTCCAAATGTCTTTGTTACTTACTCACTTATTGCTTTAATCTTTTCACCGCTTCCACTTTTGCGTCGCCATTGATGCTTCGCATCAACGACTTTTCTTGTTATGTTATTAATGTCTGAAGCTTAATGGAGAAGAGGTGTACTATGGCAAAAAAATATTAGAGTAAATTCTAACTGACTTTTATAATGCCAAAATCTAACCTTGACACCAAAATGACACCAGAATAATCAAGGAGCTTTATGGAAAGTCGTCTGTTGCAGAAAGGAAAGACATATTGCTGCCATTAAATGTGATGACTTCATCACTTCCTTTGCTATATGTAATTGAACGTCACGAATGACAATTCAAGAAAGCGGCAGGTGGTCGTAATACTCTAGTGCTGTATAATTTGTTGTCTGATGTAATTTATGTTCTTATCTGAGAAGACTAATCGAGTTGTAGGTTTATTTTCAGTTACCCCCACTTCCTTTTACATAAAAACATCTGTGTAGATGCAGAATAGACCTGCTTTCACATAAAAACGGAAATTTCCAATAAATGGTTTTTAGTTCTAACAACAGAACTCTAACGAATAAAACACCGCCTGTTGAAGATACTTATATACGATTCATAATACTCTTTACAAAACTAGTGATATGTTTGTCGTCTGTAAAATGCAATATCATTTTGGATCTTAGATTTACGGTTTTGTCAGACTAATTCATTTGCAGACAGACATTTCTTAAGGGAACTGAACACATATAAATTACATCTCACTATTTTCTTGAATGTTCAGCCCTTCGGCCGTTTTCAAGAGAATTCTACACAGACTGTTCAACATTATTATTGATTCCTTAAAAGTACAAGAATGGAAAAAAATGAGCATAGTGTATTTAAATTACTCTTGAAAGAAAAAGGCCGAAGGGTCGGAATTCGAGAAAAAGTGAGATTTAGTTTATAAACAATTCTAAAATACACAGAATCGCATCATCTTTATAACAAGAAAACTGCTCCGAATTTTGACAATCTGAGCCCACAAAAATACAACATACATGTATTATGAACTCTTATCACCTTTAAGAAAATTCAGACTAGGAACGTCCAAACTTCGAATTCACTATCAAAATCACGTATATTTTATCTGCGGCATATATTGCAGCGTAATACATGTAGTAATTTAGTAATTTTAGTTAATTCCTTATTTAAGCATACCTTTAATGCAATCATTCATTGTCATTTTTTTCAAATGTTCTATTCGTCTAGGAATTGTAGAAGGAGCCTATTTTCAAAATATGACTGTAAAAAGGACGTGCTGCGAGATCAAATTGAATTCTTATCTGATTCGTAGTTTGGAGTCTTGATTGTTTCTACAGTAAGCACAGCACAGAAAAAAAAAACTCTCTTCGGGACACACACACACCATTATCACCGAAAGGTCTAGGCAATTTGGCCATGCCCCTCATTGAGGATTGTCATTGGCGACGCGCTGGAGCGCGACGCCAATATTATATGTATATATGGAATGCTCACTGAAATTTGTACACGGAGAAAAGTTTGTTTTGCGGACTTTCTTAACCTGATAAAATACGGGTCCGAATTCGGTAAACGGCGTTCAATTTTAGTAAGTTATTTTTATTTTTATTTATTTATTTTTGTGTGTCTGTAACTTTCGAAGTAACTTTGAAAATAAACAATAAGATACTGAGAAAGAAACAACATTCTACATTCGAGAAAAATACTATCTGAACAATGTTCATTTGTGTAATGCGAAGCAGCTGCACATGCACACTTTCTGCTTGTACACTTTAGTTTTTTCTATATATTTAACATACGAAAACCTATCGAATGGTGTCAGATTTTGCGTTTTATTTTGTTTTTAACTATTCTATGGCCTCAGGAAATTTAAGTTTTATATACTTTTTTCTCGAGATTTATCGTATACTGAGAACTTTCAAATAAAAACCATAACGTTCCAAATGTCTTTGTTACTTACTCACTTATTGCTTTAATCTTTTCACCGCTTCCACTTTTGCGTCGCCTTTCATGCTTCGCATCAACGACTTTTCTTGTTATGTTATTGATGTCTGAAGCTTAATGGAGAAGAGGTGTACTATGGCAAAAATATTAGAGTAAATTCTAACTGACATTTATAATGCCAAAATCTAACCTTGACACCAAAATGACACCCGAATAATCAAGGAGCGTTATGGAAACTCGTCTGTTGCAGATAGGAAAGACATACTGCTGCCATTAAATGTGATGACTTCATCACTTCCTTTGCTATATGTAATTGAACGTCACGAATGACAATTCAAGAAAGCGGCAGGTGGTCGTAATACTCTAGTGCTGTATAATTTGTTGTCTGATGTAATTTATGTTCTTATTTGAGAAGACTAATCGAGTTGTAGGTTTATTTTCAGTTACACACACTTCCTTTTACATAGAAACATCTGTGTAGATGCAGAATAGACATGCTTTCACATAAAAACGGAAATTTCCAATAAATGGTTTTTAGTTTTAACAACAGGACTCTAACGAATAAAACACCGCCTGTTGAAGATACTTATATACGATTCATACATACTCTTTACAAAACTAGTGATATGTTTGTCGTCTGTAAAATGCAATATCATTTTTGATCTTAGATTTACGGTTTTGTCAGACTAATTCATTGCAGACAGACATTTCTTAAGGAAACTGCACACATATAAATTACATCTCACTATTTTCTTGAATGTTCAGCCCTTCGGCCGTTTTCAAGAGAATTCTACACAGACTGTTCAACATTATTATTGATTCCTTAAAAGTACAAGAATGGAAAAAATTGAGCATAGTGTATTTAAATTACTCTTGAAAGAAAAAGGCCGAAGGGTCGGAATTCGAGAAAAAGTGAGATTTAGTTTATAAACAATTCTAAAATACACAGAATCGCATCATCATTATAACAAGAAAACTGCTCCGAATTTTGACAATCTGAGCCCACAAAAAATACAACATACATGTGATATGTACTCTTATCACCCTTAGGAAAATTCAGACTAGGAACGTCCAAACTTCGAATTCACTATCAAAATCACGTATATTTTATCTGCGGCATATATTGCAGCGTAATAGTAATTTAGTAATTTTAGTAAATTCCTTATTTAGGCATACCTTTAATACAATCATTTATTGTCATTTTTTCGAATGTTCTATTCGTCTAGGAATTGTAGAAGAGGCCTATTTTCAAAGTATGACTGTAAAAAGGGCGTGCTGCGAGATCAAATTGAATTATATCTGATTCGTAGTTTGGAGTCTTGATTGTTTCTACAGTAAGCACAGCGCAGAAAAATAACTCTTTTCGGGACACACACACACACCATCATCACAAAAAGGTCTAGGCAATTTGACCATGCCCCTCATCGAGGATTGTTATTGGCGACGCGCTGGAGCGCAACTCTTATATATGGAATGCTCACTGAAATTTGCACACGGAGAAAGGTTTGTTTTGCGGACTTTCTAAACCTGACAAAATACGGGTCCGAATTCGGTAAACGGCGTTCTATTTTAGTAAGTTATTTTTATATTTATTTATTTTTGTGTGTCTGTAACTTTCAAAGTAACTTTGAAAATAAACAATAAGATACTGAGAAAGAAACAACATTCTACATTCGAGAAAAATACTATCTGAACAATATTTATTTGTGTAATGCGAAGCAGCTGCACATGTACACTTTCTGCTTGTACACTTTATTTTTTCTATATATTTTACATATGAAAACCTATTTAATGGTGTCGGATTTTGCGGGTTTTTTCTGTTTTAAACCATTCTATGGCCTCAGGAAATCTAAGTTTTATATACTTGTTCTCGAGATTTAATGTATACTGAGAACTTTCAAGTAAAAACCATAACGTTCCAAATGTCTTTGTTACTTACTCACTTATTGCTTTAATCTTTTCACCGCTTCCACTTTTGCGTCGCCTTTGATGCTTCGCATCAACGACTTTTCTTGTTATGTTATTGATGTCTGAAGCTTAATGGAGAAGAGGTGTACTATGGCAAAAAATATTAGAGTAAATTCTAATATTCATTGCTGGTGATAACGTTGGAATTTTTCACCGTTTTCAAGACTGACCTTCGCGTACCTTCGAATGAATATTCGGCATTAAGTAGTCTAAATTTAAGTATTCATGTACGTGCTTGTTCTCATTGGATCTTTTCATATTTTGATATTATTAAGCTATTATATATTTGCGATTATGATAATATTTCGTGGGGTGGGGGAATTGGGTGCATGGGGGCTTAAATGCAACTAGATTGCACTTTGTTCATATTAAACCGTTCGGTCAGAATTTAGTAATTCTTTTTATATAAAATATTACCATGACAATCAATGTTTTGGTGTGGTTGTTGTTGTTTTAGGATAAACACTCCAGTTCAATACTTGTACCACAGAACTTCAGAATAATTTCCGCAAATAGAATCCTTAAAAATATCATTAAAGCAGTAACTGTTGATTTATCTTTTTGTGTGTTATCTCTCGTCTCTGGATGTGTTTGTTTTTGTCACTTTCACATTTACCCTGTTTGCAATGGTCTAGAGGCAGTTTTTATTTTATTAGATGTGGTAATTCTTATAGTAGCTTCTCTTGTTGTCCTATACAACAAACAGCTGAATATCTGTGATAATTCTTATAGGACCTTTTCTTATTGTCCTATATCACAAACAGCCGTATATCTCTGGTAATTCTTATCGGACCTTTTGTTATTGTCCAAAACAACAAACAGCCGTATATCTGTGGTAATTCTTATCGGACCTTTTGTTATTGTCCAAAACAACAAACAGCCGTATATCTGTGGTAATTCTTATCGGACCTTTTCTTATTGTCCTATATAACAAACAGCTGTATATCTGTGGGTATTTGTATAGGACCTTTTGTTATTGTCCTATACAACAAACAGCTGTATATCTGTGGGTATTTGTATAGGACCTTTCGTTATTGTCCTATACAACAAACAGCTGTATATCTGTGGTAATTCTTATCGGACCTTTTGTTATTGTCCTTTACAACAAACAGCCGTATATCTGTGGTAATTCTTATCGGACCTTTTGTTATTGTCCTATACAACAAACAGGTGTATATCTGTGGGTATTTGTATAGGACCTTTCGTTATTGTCATATATAACAAACAGCTGTATATCTGTGGTAATTTTATAGAACCATTTCTTATTGTCCAATATTAAACACATCTGTATATCTGTGTTAATTTTTATAGGACATTTTCTTATTGCCCTTTACAACAAACAACCGTTCAAACTATGTACGTACAACAAGATAAGTGATTTTAGTTACATGTATACAGAACATCACTTTTCTTGTCATCTAGATGCAGCCCCCTTTTTCATGCTATGTTTGCAAATTACTGATATTGTTGGGCGTAATTGATCGATTATTGCAACAGCTACATATATAGTATACCCGCTATGTCGATATTCGCAGATTCTGCTTAAGTATTCAATACCATTTTTTAAATATTAAATATTTTAGTCGCTTTAGAATAAAAATAATTTCGCAGTTTACTTGTCAATGTTGTCATTGCAGATGAAAAATCAAAATGTCCACTCGTATAGGTTGTAAAAATGAGATGGCAAATAGGTGCAGTCGTGTAAACAATTTATGTTTGTAGTTTGCCGCTGGACTCTTTATTTATTAATCTTTTTATAAAAGGGTTGTTAAACCAATATGTTTGTTAAACTATTGTTCATAAATTTCACCCAGTTATTAGACGACAAATTGTATTAGAACTGTCGACCTGGAGCGATAAGTGGCTTTTAATATACCTCAACTAATTTCTTTTAATGGAATAATCGTGAATGCAAAGCTTTGATTGTGGACGTCTTTATTAATTGAAGGTCGAGGTAAGGCAATTAACAATGCCACTCATTAATGGGTGATATGGTGCCATCGCGGTGTTTGAAGTGTTGTAATCAATAGACCCAGTTGCAAGTACATTATGAGGGTCGGTGCTTTATTGCAGGTAATAATGTCGACCTATGGCTGAGCCGTTTTAGGCAGAGTATAGGAGTAAATAGTGGCAGTTAATAATGTCATCCCAAGCATAGTATAAGAGGTTATTATGGCAGTTAATAATGTCACCACAGGCATAGAATAAGAGGCATTAATGGCAGTTAAAAACGTCAACACAGGTATAGTATAAGAGGTAATAATTGCAGCTGATAATGTAAACACAGGCATAGTATAGCAGTAAATAATGGCAGTGAATAATGTCAACACAGGCATAGTATAGGAGTAAATAATGACAGTAAATAATGTCAACACAGGCATAGTATAGGTGTAAATAATGGCAGTAAATAATGTCAACACAGGCATAGTATAGGAGTAAATAATGGCAGTAAATAATGTCAACACAGGCATAGTATAGGAGTAAATAATGGCAGTAAATAATGTCAACACAGGCATAGTATAGGAGTAAATAATGGCAGTAAATAATGTCAACATAGGCATAGTATAGATGTAAATAATGGCAGTGAATAATGTCAACACAGGCATAGTATAGGAGTAAATAATGGCAGTAAATAATGTCAACACAGGCATAGTATAGGAGTAAATAATGGCAGTAAATAATGTCAACACAGGCATAGAACAAGAGGCATTAATGGCAGTAAATAATGTCAACACAGGCATAGAACAAGAGGCATTAATGGCAGTTAAAAATGTCAACACAGGTATAGTATAAGAGTAAACAATGGCAGTGAATAATGTCAACACAGGCATAGTATAGGAGTAAATAATGGCAGTGAATAATGTCAACACAGGCATAGTATAGGAGTAAATAATGGCAGTGAATAATGTCAACACAGGCATAGTATAGGAGTAAATAATGGCAGTAAATAATGTCAACACAGGCATAGTATAGGAGTAAATAATGGCAGTAAATAATGTCAACACAGGCATAGTATAGGAGTAAATAATGGCAGTAAATAATGTCAACACAGGCATAGTATAGGAGTAAATAATGGCAGTAAATAATGTCAACACAGGCATAGAACAAGAGGCATTAATGGCAGTAAATAATGTCAACACAGGCATAGAACAAGAGGCATTAATGGCAGTTAAAAATGTCAACACAGGTATAGTATAAGAGTAAATAATGGCAGTGAATAATGTCAACACAGGCATAGTATAGGAGTAAATAATGGCAGTGAATAATGTCAACACAGGCATAGTATAGGAGTAAATAATGGCAGTGAATAATGTCAACACAGGCATAGTATAGGAGTAAATAATGGCAGTGAATAATGTCAACACAGGCATAGTATAGGAGTAAATAATGGCAGTGAATAATGTCAACACAGGCATAGTATAGGAGTAAATAATGGCAGTAAATAATGTCAACACAGGCATAGTATAGGAGGTAATAATTGCAGTAAATAATGTCAACACAGGCATAGTATAGGAGTAAATAATGGCAGTAAATAATGTCAACACAGGCATAGTATAGGAGTAAATAATGGCAGTGAATAATGTCAACACAGGCATAGTATAGGAGTAAATAATGGCAGTAAATAATGTCAACACAGGCATAGTATAGGAGTAAATAATGGCAGTGAATAATGTCAACACAGGCATAGTATAGGAGTAAATAATGGCAGTAAATAATGTCAACACAGGTATAGTATAGGAGTAAATAATGGCAGTGAATAATGTCAACACAGGCATAGTATAGGAGTAAATAATGGCAGTAAATAATGTCAACACAGGCATAGTATAGGAGTAAATAATGGCAGTGAATAATGTCAACACAGGCATAGTATAGGAGTAAATAATGGCAGTAAATAATGTCAACACAGGCATAGTATAGGAGTAAATAATGGCAGTGAATAATGTCAACACAGGCATAGTATAGGTGTAAATAATGGCAGTAAATAATGTCAACACAGGCATAGTATAGGAGTAAATAATGGCAGTGAATAATGTCAACACAGGCATAGTATAGGAGTAAATAATGGCAGTGAATAATGTCAACACAGGCATAGTATAGGAGTAAATAATGGCAGTAAATAATGTCAACACAGGCATAGTATAGGTGTAAATAATGGCAGTAAATAATGTCAACACAGGCATAGTATAGGAGTAAATAATGGCAGTAAATAATGTCAACACAGGCATAGTATAGGAGTAAATAATGGCAGTAAATAATGTCAACACAGGCATAGTATAGGAGTAAATAATGGCAGTAAATAATGTCAACACAGGCATAGTATAGGAGTAAATAATGGCAGTAAATAATGTCAACACAGGCATAGTATAGGAGTAAATAATGGCAGTAAATAATGTCAACACAGGCATAGTATAGGAGTAAATAATGGCAGTAAATAATGTTAACACAGGCATAGTATAGGAGTAAATAATGGCAGTAAATAATGTCAACACATGCATAGTATAGGAGTAAATAATGGCAGTAAATAATGTCAACACAGGCATAGTATAGGAGTAAATAATGGCAGTAAATAATGTCAACACAGGCATAGTATAGGAGTAAATAATGGCAGTAAATAATGTCAACACAGGCATAGTATAGGAGTAAATAATGGCAGTAAATAATGTCAACACAGGCATAGTATAGGAGTAAATAATGGCAGTAAATAATGTCAACACAGGCATAGTATAGGAGTAAATAATGGCAGTAAATAATGTCAACACAGGTATAGTATAAGAGGTAATAATGGCAGTAAATAATGTCAACACAGGCATAGTATAGGAGTAAATAATGGCAGTAAATAATGTCAACACAGGCATAGTATAGGAGTAAATAATGGCAGTAAATAATGTCAACACAGGCATAGTATAAGAGTAAATAATGACAGTAAATAATGTCAGCATAGGCATAGTATAGGAGTAAATAATGGCAGTAAATAATGTCAACATAGGCATAGTATAGGAGTAAATAATGGCAGTAAATAATGTCAGCACAGGCATATTATAGAAGTAAATAATGGCAGTTAATAATGTCAACATAGGCATTGTATAAGAGTCAATTATGGCAAATAATAATGTCAAACTTTTCGTTATAGTTTCCACTACCATAAGGCATTATGTTTAAAGCCTTATAAAAGAATATTGCATATTAACATACACATTTGCTAATATTCGACGCCTACATATATAGCATCAAAAAAGCATTACCACTTGTTGATATAACTGGCGACAATTGTGTTATTTTATCACGTTCAAGGAGGCTCTTAATAACATTCTGACACAACTTTGTAGATTAAAACTTTTAATCCAAACTATTTAAAGTTCTCTTTGAAGTATCTTCTCAAAACTGCTAATTATATCTATATTGTATATAAAAATACAGCATGATTTGGTTATATGTCTAACCATTGATTGTTATATTTTTGTATTTTATTCTGTAACTTTTGAAACTCACATACGATTTAATGGACAAGTTTCGGTCATTTTCCATTATCACAATTCTGTTAATATTACATTGCTGGAAACTTGAATTAAAAAACAACAATCAGTTACTAGTAAAAAGCTGCCAAAACTTATATGACAACAGACGAATATGTAAACTTCATAACAGTAAACCCACTGTCTGTTTCTTTGACGCACTTGTCACCTAATTGTCTCATGTGCATGCACACTGGGACAATGTTCTAGCTTACGTATTATAATTGACTTCTAAGCGTACGGTCATGGTCAGAAAAGTACAAAAAGGAACTGGCAACAAGCTAATCGTCATCTGTATGTATATAAATGAGCTATTCACTTCCTGATCTGAGGCAGTATTGTGTTACACGCATAGTTTTCTATTGTTCGTTTGTGCAAAACAAGTCGGCAAACAAAAAATTTACCTACGTCTACTTCTAATTTCACCCAACCAGTGTTTATCTTTATTATTTTTAAACCAAATTAATACCACTAAGTGAAGCCGTATTGTGAAAATGGAGCTTTTACAGAAATAAGTATCGTTAAACGCGCCACGAAACCGATTAACAAATTACCCACGTGTGCAAGGTTTGTCATTTTTAGGCTAGCCAGTAAATGCATTTTATGTCATCGTTAACCAATTCTGCGTGGGTTGTTTAATTAACCTATTTAGGTCCCAAGACACACTTCCCGTGTTATTCTAATGTACTTAATTAAGTTTATGCTTAAAGACCGTGAACTCTTTTCTTGTTTGATGACGGTAACAAATTTAGATACGAGTACCTTTGAAAAGGTTCTTAAGTGAAATAACCTTTTACAGCCAACTCTCTCTACCGACTTATTCAAGGAGTAGTACGAGAATGGTTGTCATAGCTCCCGTAATTTTAATAAGCGCTCCTAATTGCATAATGTTTCTAATAGAGCTTTTTCATCACGCATGGAACAGTCTCTTAAGACGTCGAAAGCAGAAATGGCGGAAATATATCTATCTATTATTTTTAGTAACAAGGCGCATAACGGTAAACTTAAACGCAGGTTGCATGAGCACATTTGTTGCTTAAGTTGTATAATTCAATAAAATTTGGTAAAATTTAAAATTATTCGTCGAGCAATAAGCGGTTAATGTAAGTCCTTTCTTTACAGGAGAGGACTTTGTTATACGAGACTCACAAGTAGTATATATTTTGACAAATATGTTAGAAGTGTAATACAATGTACATGTAGCATGGATCTCTTGGTATATCACTTTTCTTAATGTATAAAAAGTGAGTTTTTCAAACTTAGTTGAATTGAAGATCTTACTTTTTCTATTGACTGTATTTTTACCTGTGCCTACACCTGTTTGTAAAACAAGGAAAAAAATCATAAATAACAGCTGTATATACAATACATTTATTATACTCAATTACATGAAAACGAACATTAATATCACAAAAGAATACAATTAAAAATATCTGTCTTTATAATCCAAGGGTATAGAATAAAAATATGAAGTGCAATTGGGTGATTTTAACTTAACTGAATTATTTTTTTTAAAGTAATATAGAGCAACGAATGTGCATACACCTTTTATACTTATTCCGTTTATTCCGTTTAAACTGTCCCGAATAAAGGTTAAATGCAACGTCAAAATAGATAGGTAGGCTTTAAATATATCAGCATCTGTATATTTTATCTGTAAATAATTCACTGAAGTTTTGAAGCTAATGTTTGGATGGACGATGTTCGGCAATATGCAATCTGCCTTTTAAATCAGGAGGCGTCAGTTATCTTTGATTACTCGGAACAAATGAAACACTTAATGCTGCGAGCAATCTGATTGAAATCATATCCTGAAAACCCCTCCGCTATCAGGGTCTGACGACGAGGAAGTAAAACCTTCCCAACCAATCAAATTGATGCCTAAAAAATCGCAAAAGTAAATGATGATCCGAAGCGTTCCGAACGTATCATTTTCATGGCTGCGTCCATTTACAAAGAAATGTTAACGTGGACACTCCGCGCAAGATTTATGTCACTGGAAACAGGTGCGTTGTATGCGGTATCCCATTTGTTTTAACATCAGTAACATCTTCAGGTCGAAAGTTTGCTAATAAGTAGTTGCAGAACAAACTAGAACTGAGTGACGAAAAACATTTTGCGACTCTTACTGAAGCGTCATGCATTACGCTCTCTGACAATCGGAACACCTCGGATAATTCACGAATCTTCTCTCGGATATATGTAGGTAGTCGGATTACCTAGGCCATTTCCCAAAATGGGACTTCTTTTGTGACAGACGTCAAAACAAAGATGGCAGCTCGGATGACAGCTCGCTATAGTACGATGCCTGTAAATCTGCACTTTGTGGCTGCTTCAAATTTAAATCATTCAAGTTGAATTTACATTGATTTGCAAAGACACAGCTGTCAAACGATTCCATTGTTTATGTTTTGTGCGAACTACATTTTAAGCATATTCTTCCGAGCTCCGGCGAACAAAACACCAGATACATCCGAGGGATGGTTGTCCCGTGGATGTAATTACCCGAGGAGTTCCAATTGGCTCTCTGATTAGCTGTTATCAAAATAGTAGTTGGGGAAACCCATTCTTGATTATAGACGGTACAGATAGTTTCCATATCAGTGAAGATCCCTTATCTTGGCAGCCATCTTTGATGGCACCTTCAAGGGATTTTCAAATGAATTGTATAGATGCGTAAATTTTATTTTCTTGTAATTTCTTCATTTGTGGTCCAAACATTTAAAGCTATACACCAATGGAAAGGTTTTGAAATTCATATTTATAAAATGCATTATTTTTAAAATTGATAAATGCAGAAAGAATTAATACACATAAATAAATAAAATTAATGGCTCATCCTTAAACAAAATGAAACGTGTATCTTTTTGGGATGTATTTTTGTACCTTTTAAACTTTCAAAATAAAGTTTTGATATTTAAAATACTTCATAAAAGCTGTTAAGGTTGATATAAAATTCAGTAAAATAGACTGAAAAATAAGAACACAGTGGTGTGTTTAATACATCACATATTTCCAGATATTTCTGCCTTCAAAGATGGCTGCTTTAAACTGTCTTAACAGTGCCTACATGTATGACATCACATGGAAACTATGTGGACCGTCATCAGATCTTACATTTTGTAAGATCTGACTTTAGTGAGATTGTGCAGCGAGTAGCTTTATGTCCTAAGAACAACACGAAATGCTAAGCGCAAACGTCAATATGCTAAAGATTATTAAATACCATGTTATTTATGACTTCCGTTATCAAAAGATCTGCAAGTAACGGATAGGTATCGATCGAAAACCGAACATAAATTTGTCTTATCCGGTGCACCCTCTGTGGTTATTATTAGGGCGACTTTATGACTAATTGTGTCTGTAAAAAGAACAAAGGGAAAATCCTGGAATGATTGAAAGAAACGTCAATGGCGTCCAATAATGAGATCAATTTTAAGGTTGTTGGCAGTGTTATCGCTGTTGGAAGGTCGCAGGTGAAGATGCAGGCATATGGCAAGCTTAATACGATGGGATTTGACATCTGATTTGTGTGAACCTGTATTTGGCTCCCGTCACAGTTTATATCATCATACATTGATACATATAACTATATAAATAATTTACCAATAACTTCAGGATAGTATTTATAGTAGTCTGTACTGGCCAAACACAGTTATATAATATATATCAAAATGAATGCAAAATCACTTTCATAATCACTACAGGAAGTCTTATATTATTTCCTGGTGTTTGTTGTTGTTTGTTGTTGTTGCTTATGTTGTTGTTGTTTATCTTTCTGTTTCGAGCAAACAGCAAAAAAGGCTATCCTTATTACCTGTAATAATTCTGCGGAAGGTAAATTATATTATACCACTGTCTTTGTAGTAAATAGTATTGTTCTCTACAATCTTAAATAAGAATATATGACGAAGTCCTATGAGCATTGCAACATATACCAAACTCCGAAAAGGCACAGAACAAAGGTATTTTACATGTAAGCCAAGCGAAAAGTAATAACAAATTTGTGATGAGTCATTTAACGAAAAGAGCAAACCCGACAGTTACCGCCTTGGAACGGTCAGTCGGCAATGTGGACCGACTGGGCTGCTTAAACCGGTTTTACAGAGCTCTAACCTCGCACTTCCTGACGAAATTCTCAAATGCAAGCGATGACAAGTAAAACGATCTATTTGAATACAATATGTCCAAGCGCTAATATTTTCTAAAAGTTATGACGAAAGTAGTGACGTCATTGAAAAATAATGTCCACATAGTGTTTAGAAAAGAATATGGCATTATTTCGATATGAAAAACTACACAAAAATGGTTGACTATAAATAAAATTACCTTTTGAATCATGAACAAACATGACCAGAGACGAATTAATGGTTGTAGCATCCTGTTCATGTGAAGATGGAATCGAAGAACCAAAGTCCATCAAAGGAAATACACGTTACAATCCTTATAGGATGAATTAAATGACAACATAGATTACATGCACATGGAGATTTTTTACGACCGCCACACTGCACAAGTAACATTGTTGTGATTATAAATAAGAATATATGACAAAGATAATAGGAAAATGAGGATTCTTTATTCTGCCTTGATAATGTCCTTTTACTGTTTAAAGTCAGTCATCGAAGATGCCAATAGCAGCATTTCCCATCGATGAGAATGTTTAAAAAATGACCGTCTACCTACTTCCTTTAGATAGAAAAACAAACAAGAAAGTACTGCACGGCGACCAATAATGATCAGTATAGCGATGTCCGGCTGTTTTGGTGAAGAAAGGTCCCAGGTAAATGTCTGGGTAGAACCACAGGCGCATCGCAGGTCAGATGGAAGACCTTACTACTTCCTTCGCCCAGAACGAGACTCGAAATTACGGGGTGAGTGGCTAAGTAATCAAAGGCGGTACTAGTAGACGACTCTACCAAGACGCCGCAGTGCCTCTAGATTAAAAAGAGTAGAAAAAGAAGACAAAAACACGTATAATGAAACATTAATTTAAGTAACTCAACGGCTCCAGTTGATTTGCTGTTTAAAATGTATTTTTTTTATAAATTTGTGGTGGAAAATCGTATCATCCTTTGCTAATTTTCAAAATTGTTTTCGTAATATTACACAAGTAATAAAAACATAACACCAATACGAACTTTTCGTGTTATAAGTTTACATTGTAATATCATGCGAATATGCAATTAATTGGTAGAGTATACAATTATGCTTCTATATATATTCGAGACGTTTTCCAGCTGACCTGCGGTGCGCCAGTGGTTCTAACCAGACATAAGTCTGGGGTCTTCCTCCGCCAATAATAAGCTGGAAATAGCCAGTGTGACCATAGTGACCATAATTTTGTCGATGCGATGTAACAAACACAAAAAAACAACACAATCATAAGGATTGTTTATTTCGTCTTGTTCAAAATTATGGTCACTATGGTCACACTGGCGATGTATGTAAAAGTCAACCAACAATCTTTTTGAGCAAAAAAAAGATTGTTGGTTGATTTTTACATATTTTACATACAACCTGTCAAGCATTTGTTGCTTAAATAAGGATGTGAAATTCATTCTATGTGCAGTATTTGAATCTAAACAACCATAACCAAAAATAATTTACAACCATGTGCAAAACTCAACCTTTCCAGTCTTGAATCAACAGACGACTCTTATAGAATCTTTAGTAATCTCTTATCCTCGTATTTGAGGTAATAAAACTATTCACGAGGATTTCTTTATTTTTATCAACAGCTTCGTCCGCAGAAGACATTAAATAAACAACCCAAGTCTCGTTTTCTTCGAGATGTTACTATTTAAGTGGACGTCGGCGGTAACAATGTATTCAAAGAATTCCATAGCCTCGTTTTGGAAACGAAATAAATATTCACGATAATCTTATTTAGAATGACGTTTTCCACAAGCCTGCAAATGCTTAATGAGCATGTGTGAAGGTTTTTTTTATAATGTGACTGCAATCAGATTGTATCTATTACATGAAACAAGCCAATTACGCCCTTGAAATTGAAAAGTTTTATAACCACAAACAGTAAACTGCTTATATCTATTCAATAAAATATTAATGACCGGAAGGCGAAAAAGCAAGTTATGACAAGTTGTATATGGAACTATGAAGACTTAAACTCAATTTAGTGATTAACTTCATTTCAAGCTTGAGTATTTCTTCGATCTACTCGTGTTCACAGGGATTTTCTAAGTTTGCACTGTTCTTAAGTAATAACCTTAAAAGGCTTCCCTGCTTTATTTTCGACAACAATAAAATAGTTCAGAGTTAAGAGTGCGTACCTACTCGTATCTAGTTACTACACATGTATCATGCGTATTTTATGCGTATCGTGTTTGTTGAAATTGTTGATGGATCTTGTATTGACTCGAAGAAAAGAATGGAATAAATAGTGTCGCTTGGTCGGGATACTTTCTTGTTGGCAAACTAAAATTAAAGTCAATACATGTAATTCACTATCTAGTAGACAATAGACGGATCAATTGTTGACAATGAAACGGTAAACATTCGCAATTGAATGTCGATAGTTGTAACATACATGTTTTGTTTTGTGTGTGAAATACATTGCGGTGACCAATTATGATCAATATATTAAAATATGGCAACGTCCAGCTTCTTTGTGGATGAAGACGACATTATCTGTGGTCTTCATCCACAAAGAAGTTGGATGCGGTGCGCCGGTGGTTCTACTAAGAATAGAACCACCAGCGCACCGCAAGTCAGCTGAAAGACCTTCCCACATTAAGTCCTTCTCCCCGAACGGGACTCGAACCCACTCGGTAAGAGTCTAAGCAGTCAGAGAAGTTACAAATCGGCGACTCTTCCACAACTCCACGGGCGCCTCCAAAATACGTACATGTAGCTTGCCGGAAGGCGCCCTCCTCAAATGGACATGAAATCATAAAAGATATCCAGACATTTTTAAAGTTAAACCTATGAAAGTATTAGAGAAATAACAGAGACATAATGTCGGTTAGAGTCTCCACTTCATATTCATGACACGATACGAGTGAATAAAGCAAGAGGAGTTATTGTGAGTTAAAACTCGTTTTGTTGTCGGTATATTCCGACATATACGACACCTTATATTGGTTTATTTGTAAATATACGAAACGTATTTAAATTTTCTTTGTTTATCTATAAATAATGAATATGTTGTTGTTTTCCAATGCTACATATTAACAACAGTGTAATTTATCGGCATCTGCTCTAAACAAAGAATATGGTAGTTTTTTGAAAGTTTGAAAGTTTATTTAAAATCAGCCAGAAGGTCGCACGACTCATGCGGAAAACATAACAATACAAATAGTACCAAACATAACGGATGTAGAAATGATAATACATATTAAATCTATATACGCATTACATATTACAACGGTACATTTACAATTCTAACAAATTTACAACAAACTAAAAATCAATATACTGACACATTGTCTATATACGCGCTGCATTTTACAACAGTATAGTTACAATTTTAATTTAATTTACAAAAATCAAAAACAAAACCAAAAAACAACACTTAAACAAAGCCAATATTGTCATGATAATAATAACTAATAAAATAAAACCTTAAAATCTATAATTGCTAATGAAATTGGCCTTTATAATACTAACATATGTACCCTAAATATACGTACTAGAAAAGTATCGAGTAATGTTATTTATGGTATATAGATAGCTATTTTTATCATCGTGTGAAAAATGTAGGTGCCGGGAAAAATAGTGTAAATATGAAATTAGTACGAAACTGTTATATGTATTGATGCGATTTAAAGCGCATATCTTATGTCGATAAATTACACGACTGTCCGTACTTTGAAAGTTTTTTTGTTTTTTTCTATGTGGGTAGTTATTTGGGTCTTTAACATCTATAAAAGGGAGCGGCATTTTTAATATTTCAGATTAATCTGTCTTAAAGTTATAAAGAAACAGAACATTATATTTTTATCAGGAGCCATTTTGTGTGTGTATACCTTAAGTAAAATATCAACTGAAAATTATGTACGCAAGTGTTGAAAATACGTTGTACGATACATAGGAATGACATCAGATTCTAACATACATTCGAGTTCCTCGGGGCTGGGCGTCCGTGGACGCAAGGTAAAGTTTCCGTCTTGTAGCTCCTCTGACTTGTCAGTATCTCATTCCGTGGGTTCAAGTCTCGGTTAAGACAAAGTTTAAACTGTGGAGGTGTCCAAGCTGACCTGCAGTGTGCCGGTGGTACTTCCCGGATGGATCGTCTGGGGTGTTCCTTAGGCAATTTAGCTGGGCGCCCCTGCGATGTTATGCTTTAACAAAAACAAAACAAAAGTTCGGGTTCTTATACTTTTTCATACACTTCGACATTAGTCTTGTACGAGGTCCATATCAAAGAAATGTCAGAACTTAAACTGGATTGCAACGATTAGTTTAATACAAAACTAACATTTGCTCAAGGTTATTGTTAATACAAAGTTAGTTCTTAAATTGATAATGGCAGGAAACATACGTAGTCAGTCTACATTTATATTTTCTTAGATGTCTCAAGATTGTTTATTCACCAATGCAAGTTGTTTACTATTCGTAGCAAATATTGATTTCTAATTATTTCTTCAAATACCTGCTTTAAAACTTTTATTTGACTTTCAATTTTTCAAGTTTAATTTCTTAGACTTTGTATCAACACAGCACGAGTCAATGGGTTCAAATTGCTTCCTTTTATTTACAGTGCAAAGTAAGTAATTGAACAATGGATTGTATTAAAATAAATTAACAATGAGGGTAACATAGTGTCTGTACTTCTGTTATAACATGTTAAAAGGTGTCAACATTAATATTGTTGACATACAATGACGTCAGTAAGCGTCATTGAGTTAGAGAATACTAGAGCTTTTTTTTCGAATTTGTTCAAATTAGAATTTTCTTGGACCAGGCAGGTTTTAAAATACATCCTTAATGGCAGTGCCTCTCGGCCAAAGCGGTCCTTAAACCAACATCACAGGGTTGATTAAACACCCTGATTCAGACTCGGATTTATAAAAGCTTTCTATAAATTTGTATATCCATTGAAATAAAATAAATAGTTGTCGTACTTGTACCCCCGACAGAAGAATGTTTTTAAGTTGATACACATTTGCCTTTATGACGCAGCTAGAGGAGGAAGTATCTTTTTTTCTTTTCTTGCGACGGATATTTTTTTAATATAAAGAGGCGAGTACATGCAAATAGCATTCATATAAGAATAAGTCCAGTTATTTTACACTGTTGCAAAGAACAAATTGCAAGAGTATCTATTTCTAGCATGCACGTATTTCTAATAGTCAAAAGTATACAGCCAAAACTCCAAAAGGAAAACTGTTTCTTTAGCGTCTGTTAAAATATTACCGCGTCTTATTCCGTTTGTGGCATACATGTAGGCATAAAGTACACGACCGCGATGGTGCAAGTTCGGTCTTCGATAAAGTGAAATATATCCAGGATGCAGTATTTCCTTTTAAATTGATTTGGCGAGCAAATGAATATATAAATAAATTAACTTAAAAAGATAACTGCGGAACATGTTATGTCTGCCTCACTTTCTTATTTATTCCTTCTTGATGTGTCAGACCGACTTTAGTTATCAAGAAATTTGGGATGATAGAAGCATTAAAGTTCTTACCTCGACCGACCTGTTCATATGATTAAACCTACTCTATGTCACGGAGATCTTATTCTTATAGACACATCAGTGAAGATCCTTTAGCTTGGCAGCCATCTTGGATGGCAATTTCGATGGATTTTCAGATGATTTGTACAGAAGCGTTAAATTTATTTTTCTGTTATTTCTTCACTTGTGGTCCAAAAGTTTAAAGCTATACACCATTGAAAAGCTCTCGAAATTCATTTATTTACAATGCATTATTGTTAGAATTGATAAATGCAGAACAAATTAATGCACAGAAATAAATAAAATTATAGGCTCATCCGTAAGCAAAGTAAACAGTGTATCAAAATATAGTTTTGATAAAAGCTGTTAAATTTAATATAAATTCAGTTAAATAGACTGAAAAATACAAACACAGTGGTGAGTTTAATACAGCACATATTTCCAGATTTCGGCCATCATTAGCTTCTGCCTTCAAAGATGGCTGCCTTAAACTATCTTATCAGTGTGACATCACATGGAAACTTTCTATAAGCCGACGATTTGGTCCTTTTCTGTCACAGGTAAACGAATACAAGATTATTTCCTGGGATATGTCAGGAAACAGATGGAGACAAACAGTGACACTATTGATTTAAACAAATCTTTATTGAAAGGTTGTCTGAGCTGCTATGCTACTTACTTTAACATTATGATGAACGATGTTTAAATGGCAAAAAAGAAAACATCGAAAGAAAGTTGTGCTAATGATACAGAAAGACGAACGAACAAAGAAGAAGAAAATACACTTCAGTTAATGCAAACTGAAATCGAAACAGCATGAACTAGCTCTCCGATTCCCCATACATGTTTTTCTTTCTTACTTATGAATAAGCTTAAAATAAATTAAATAAAACGCCGTTTTAGAAGATAATGACTCCTTTCACAGCACGTTTATCTGTTTCGTGAAGTTTATACTAGACCTCTAATTGTTTATATACTGTATCGCGATTTGTTTGTTTGAGCCGTGATTTCTATTTCCTTACCTTGCCTGGATATAAAACATTCTTCCTCGAACTTACCTTGTATATCGGAGGATATTCCAGCTGACTTGCGCTGCACTGATCGTTCCATCCAGAACATCTCTTTGTTTTCCTTCGCTGAAAGTTGTCATGATCATAATTGTTTTTGTTTTGTTTTGTTTTTGTTTTGTTATATCGCACCGACACAATAATGGCCATATTGACGACGTCCAGCTAATTATTGGCGGAGGAAAACCGACACGTAGGCGAGAATAGAACCACCGGCGTACCGCGGGTCAGCTGGAAAACATCACCGCATGATGATCAATTCTTGTGTCGGTGTAATGTACCAAAACACTATTGACGCAAATTAACACAAACATCTTAGCCATAAACAAACAATACAAATTAATTGTAGTCATGCAAGTTCTGCACTGCAAAGGTATTATAATCATTACTCTCGATTTTAGCGATATTTCTTTTTAAAAGGGTCCTATCGAAAAAAAAAACACAGGTTATACATGTATAATAAAAATAAATAAAAACGCACAAAACACTATTTCTAATAAACAGATGGATTTATGCAATTTATCTTTTAGTTAAGTTTCAGTAAAATGTGAAAGCTTACCTTTGCTGCTATTGCAATGTGAATGTAAACATATATAACGTATAAAAAAAGAAAACTCTCTCCGTTTTAAAAACATTTCAAAAATCTAATTAAAATTACCACTATGGTACTTCTCCAAAAATATAATTTTGCATCTTTTCTCGAATATCAATATATTATCAAAACAATTTTAGTCTAAAATGATCTGTGTTAAGTTCAGTAAACTCATTTAAATATTTTATACTTGGCCAGGGACTCGACGATTTGCAGATCCGAAACCGTGCATTAAGTCCGATATAGAAAATTTATAATAAATACATGTAAAACAACACAAATGTTGATACAGGGTATACAAAATTGTTTTACGCCAGGCAAAAACAGAATCACGTTATGAGCATGAGTATAGTCTCAACTTAAACTAAAGTAGAATAAACAAGTGTTATGTCCACTCAACAAATCGGATTGCTTTGACACGACCTAAGTACATTCAATCTGTAAATATACATATAACTCAAATGTTATTGAACTGGGTACGTGCAGTGTTTACTTTTCATTACATTGGGGGCCCATTCAGTAGTCTATGGCTCTTTACATAAGATCAGTCTTTACATAAGGTCTAGTCTTTTACAATGAATGTTAGCTGTAACGCATTGTTTATACAACGCCTTTGTCCATTCTGCGAACATAAAATAAAGTTAAGAATATCTTGTCCATGACATATGATACTCCCCATGGTATTGGAAAGAATATAGTGTGATGACCGTTTTCGTTAAAGATATATCAAAATAAATGGTTATACGTGCCTTTTACTTAATAGATGTGCTGTTTGTGGGTTAGAGATACGCTAACTTAGTCTTAGTTAAGATTAAATTTTCACTTCAATTGTAGATTTATTCGAAGGTAAATTCGAGATGTAAGCTAATCAATCAATGATTCGAACCAATCTAGAGTTTGGATAATAATTAAAAAATTAAGACGTGGTTGAAACATGGGAACCAGTTTGCAAATTTAATCATTTCCTCATATTAATTTGTTCTTTTAAAATCTCAGAAGCAAGGCAAAAGCATTCCCCTGATGGTTTCTATACATGAAAGTACGAAAATGTACATGCCAACTACAACGACCCATTTAGAAACGTCTTAAACCCGCTCTTTAGCCATTAGATACCAATACCCCAATAGAACAACAACAAAAAAAAAACGTACACAAATCATGCTTGCAATGATTTAGATGTACTTTCCAAAGAGTCAGTTGGTGTTATCTTTTCCATTGTCAAGACGGTGTTGGCTGACACTAATATCTTTCTTTCCTCTGTGTTAGAACTCTGCTATCACAATAAAGCGGCACAGTCTTTCCTGGACTCCAAACAATAATTTATGAAACAAAGTCTATACACTCATAGACAACTGACAAACTAACACAGAAAAAGAATATAGTTTCTACATTCTGACTCGCAATCCTGTGTCCAATATATTGATATTGTAACACATATTGAAAGTAGTAAAATATTATAATAATTAAAATCAACGAAAGTATGCTTTTTGTCATTCTCATAATCAGTCAATTCTAAAAATTAAAACAGTACAGAACAGTCGAAAAAAGACGTATATCTAACATACTCAGTTTCATTTAACAAATCATAGGATGAACCTAATAAGAAAAGTCTTTGTATAACGTTGGTGTGTTGCCTTTCAACTTTCAACCTCCACTTGCTAAAGCATTCACTTTTTTATCTCATTAGGTACAGTTGTAATGACTTCTATATCGGGAAATGTTAAATCAGGTCATACACCAACAATCAATATCTTTGCATGAACAGAATGAAAAAAAAAGTTTTAAGTAAGCTTCGGTTCAAACAAAATGTTTGACTTATACGCATCGGGTCAATATTTGAAAAATATTATGCTAGTTACAAACAACAATATTTGGGCCAAACTTTTCTAAAGTATTTTATAAAGTACTACAATAAAGTGTGTAGAATAAAGCTACCAAGGACAAAATACGGTTAAAATGTTTACCGTGTTTGAAATTCCCCAGTTTAACTTTTGTTACCGGAAGTTTATTCACTGACTACACGTGAACAGTAGATTTAAATGGTACAGTTTCCTGAAAATGTAGTTTCTATGACATTATTTGTCTTCTGTAAATTGATATGTCAGTAAAACTAAAAGGTTGTAGTTTCCTTAAATGGTAGTTTTTAATGCGTTATTTGTCTTTTTGTCACTAATAACGCAGTAGAATGGAGGAATCGTAGTTTCTTTGACAAGACTTAGAGTAGCATTTTATGACATTTATTCTTTGCATACTCATATATTAATTTGCCGACGCTTAAAACTGTTAAATAACGGGACTGATAAATGTCAACATTGCACACAAAGAAAGATCAAGAATTAAAAGTGCACGTTTTCTCAAAGGTAATTCATCTTTTAGTCGTGATCAAAGCATTTTCATTTGCCAATTTTACAAGGATTCACATTGTATAGCATTATGTATTTGCTTTCTTGTCAAAAGAATGATTGACATATAGTTAATTGTTGTGATGACAATATTAAACAACGGATTTTATTTGTGTATTACAAAAGCAATTTGAACATCGGTTTATCTGCACTTTACATGACATTTGATTAAGAAGTAAGTGCAGATCTCAGTTCTCTACTCTGTCATGTAATCTAATTGTAACAAAGAAAATGCGAGTTTTAGCAAACATAATATCGACCATTGCAGCGTTTGTATAACAATATCATATTTCGATTGTTCTTTTGTTAAATAGATAACGTAAATTCTAACAGTGCAGCATAATAGCATTATACGCCTTTGTCATACATGTTATTGTCGAAGTTATTACCCACCCTGTACTTTAATGTCATGATAAGACAGGTTTATTGTAAGAGTAAAGAATCTCAATCTCACTAAAATCAGATCTTACAAAATGTAAGATCTGATGACGGTCCGCAAAAACCGTCTATAAAGAAGAATGGTTTGCCCCCATTTACTATTTTTATAATAGCCAATCAGAGAGCCATCGTCGGTTATCCCCCGTTACATTACTCCGCTATGCTGCGTCATGTACCCGTGGGACAATTGGCTAAGAAAATCTCGTAGTCATGAATAATTAATGAGGCAGTTTCATTGGTGCCATAAGGAAACCACCACGGACAACTAGCCAATGAAATTACGTTTTATGACTAAGGTTCGGTTTACCGTTCAAAATGGCGACCTCCATGAGTAAACATGTGCGTTGGTTTCTATTTTTAGTAAGAAAATCCCAGTATGACGTCATTGAGATTGAAGAGTATTTTATTGTAACATGCGATTTCATTGGAAGAAGATTGGTCTCCCCTGCCTCATGCATATTCATGAAAACGAGATTTTGCTAGTCAAATTTCCCACGGTATGTATGGAGTGTAACGGAAGAAAATACTGTGGTTGCCGACGATGCCAGAGAGCGTAACGCATAACGCTTTCGGTAAGAGTCGCAAAATGGCCGTTATCGATGATGCAGTAGAAAAGTCACTCAGTTTAAGTTTGTTTCACAACTGCTTGTTAGTTTACTTTCAATCTGAAGATGTTACTGATGTTGAAACAAATGGGATACCACATACAACGCACCCGTCTTCAGTGACATAAGTCTGCGTAATGTCCATGTTTACATTTCTTTGTAAATGGGCGCGGCCATTAAAATGATACATTCGGAACGCTTCGGAT
>CM017557.1:58716463-58786493 GCA_007844125.1 Sinonovacula constricta
GTACGCATTTATTCAAAAGTCCTGTTGTAAAAATTAGTCTGTGTATTGGGTGTTGAATTTTTTTACTCAGAACACTCTTGGACTCGCATAAACAGGTAAAACTGTTATTGCCGATGTTTTGCTGTCTTATTTATGCTTTAGCATTCTTTTTTGTATTTTCTTTATAAGAAAATCTATTGTTGTGTTACACTAACTTTTAACGACATAATGTTCTGGGTCATCAGTATACAGTCGCTCATCCATAACAATAACAATTGGTTTGTTTGACAAATATATGCAATTTATATTTTTTTAAATAGTGTATTCGGGTCGTTTACTTAGCTGTTTAGTAATTTTTCATGAAGGTAATATAGAAAAAATATAGGGAAAAAATGTAAAAAAATCATTCATAGACGTTTTCAAATACAGAGACATCTTCAAAGCACGATATTTAAATTTGTAAAATTACGGCCATCATTATTTTATTTTCGTTTTTTTTATAACTTTGAAAGAGATCTAAGTCTTTAAGGTCTGATCTGAGCCATTGTTTAAAGTTTTGCAGTTTTTTTTTAAACCAACTTAGATAAATTACAAGAGGAAATTACAGTATATATGAATTTATTAAGCAGCAAAATACAGGTTTTTTTTTAAGAATTTGTCTCTAAATTCCAAATATTAATTATCTAAATTTGATAAAGTTAATTTACTTAAATCTTGCATTTTAAATTTACTTAACATTCATGCTGGTGCACAAGACAACGTTATGAATAAATTTAATCTCAAAGCTATTTAGACAGCGTCCTGAAGCTAGGCATGTTGAAAGAGAAATGCATTTCAATGCTGTTTATAAATCGACAAAACATGAAACTGCCGCTCCTTCAGATGAAAACAAGAAATCTGACGACCTATCTGGAAAGTCTATTTATTAGAAGGTCATTTACTTATTAAATATTCAAATCATTCTACTTTATGTAGAGACAACAATACGGGAATATTTTTACTACCCAATCTGCCTTTAAAGTTTAGGATTTGTTTGTGCCATCTTTCCAGAAATGCCACGACTTCAAGATAGACAAGAATGACGAAAACCTGGAGAGAGGAACATTTGCTCGCACTCAACCCTCCACGTCTAAAATCTCCAAATACATCATATCCGTCCTTCAGTACTTCGACTGGAAAAGGTAATACACAGTAGTCTTCGACATTTATAAATACGATGTATATGTATATGAGTCAGTCGGTTAGATTACCTTCCCATATTTAGTCCTTCAGCAGGGTCTTGAACCCACGCGGTGAGCAGTCAGAGTTGCAAGTCCGTGACATTACTTCTCGTTCACCGGCGCCCTCGCCCCTGATAAAGATTGCATTTTAGCGCAATGTATATTTAAAAATATGTATGCAGTATTGATAAATGTTTTAATAATAAATGTTTTATTAGGATGCATAAATTTACCTTAGAACATTTGTAAAGTGTCTATAAAGAATCCAATATGATTATGCATTTAATAATATAATAACAAATATTTGTATTAAACAACAGAAGGAACGAAACTCAAACGTTGTTTTAAAGTAATACAATAAAAAGCGAGACAATAATATCAATAGCAAGACAACCTACAAATCTTCATTTACTTGATATAAATAAATGTCACTCATTGCCTGCATTCAAACCATAATGTATAAAACAAAGTATTTTATGTACTTAAATTTGGTATGAATTCGGTCCAAACATTATTTGGCACAAGGGACAACGACCCATCGATTATTTAAACAATATAACAAAGGTGCAGATAGGCTATGGATTCTGTGAAAAAAAAAATCTACTGCTTAAGTTCCTCGTATTATCATAAAACATATAAGAATGGCATATCGTCGGTAAAAAATGCGTTTACACGATTCTGTAATAAGAAAGCATGTCTGCCAGAACTCAAGAAATATGTATCAAGCCAGCTTTCTTTAATCAAAGACTTTCCGTTTCTGTACGTATTAAATAATTATTTACATCATTACACACAACAATCGACATACGACATGCACTTACCATATGTGTTTTAATACATTGTAAAAGTGCTTATGCATTTAGTGCATAACTTTATACGCTTTTAAGAATTGATCTTATACTGACAAACTTAGCAAAACACGCAATAAACAAACGCCATTATATAATTTAGTCGCATCAATTTTCGTTTTCTGTCCATTTTCTCTCTGTGGCAATCCTTTACGAGCCATTTTCTGGAAAGAACAATTTCCTTCGTTGATGGTTTTAAATGAACAGATGGTCAAGTGGCAAGGACGCCAATACATCATCCAGTATAAGAAAGACTCCGAGAACATTAATAACATGATTGAGCTTTGTATATGTGTAATGTTTTGTGATGTGTTTAGCAGAATCTAGTTTTGCGACACATGCATTTTACTTTCCTTTTTATTTTGTATTTTACAAAAAAAAAAAAAATAACTTGAAAAAAATAATTATAAAATAAATTCAATATGAGCAAAGAAACATATTTTTCAATCTCTGCAACACAAGTAATAGAGGAATGAAACAAGCATGAATGATATTTTAGGGACAAGTCAATCAATATTCGTAAATACATATGTATGATACATTGTATGTTAACCAGAATCGATTTTTACGACAAACTTATTTACTTCTCCTTCTTTAACTGTGACTTGCCTATACTATCTATAACATATCTACTGTATCCACAAAAAGTTATACATGTAGATAACGTGGCATATTCTAAACACTTTGATATAGTTCTACTATCTCTTTGTGCTTAAAATTAAAAATGTTTTAAAGCGCGTCCTTTTTTCTGATACCTAAATCGTTTTGTAGAAACATATAACTCTATATCGAGGTTTCACCTCTGAAAACAATATTTAAGTTAAATAATGGACATTACATGTACCTTAAGGCGATATTTTTTCCATAATTGCCTTTAACAAATTCAAGAATAAAGCCAACGTGTCATTCATTTCCAGAATTATTTAAGCACTCCGTGACACTAGCTTACAACAATCTCTCAAAAGAAAGTAATATATTCAACTGGACCTGTATCACAAAATCAATATTTCACAAAGAAATACTAGAAAGTTCCCCATTTTGTTGAAGGTTTACCATGGTTGTGGGATCAACGGCTATCTGGAACGAGACAGCCGACAGTCTCATTGCTCTGTCTAAGCGAACCAACATATATGTCAACAAGGTGGCGTTCTTTAAGGAGCCCTACGCAGCGTACGATGATGACATCATGACGGTGGTGGAATCGACACATAAGCGCACTCGAAGTTAGTTTAGTTTTGGTTCTTCTTTATAAGAAAATGCATAATAAGTTGTTAAACGGTGTCTCAGATCTATCATGACAAAAAAAGCAATTTTTTGTTTTTGTACATATATATATATACAAAAACATAAAATGACAAAAGGCACATATTTTTAAATCTATACAACACGTGTAATCGATGAACGAAACGAGCATATATATATATATATATATATATATATATATATATATATATATATATATATATATATATATATATATATATATATATATATATATATATATATATATATATATATATATATACACTCTTAAAAGCCTCTTATTCTATTTATCCCATCGGTCTGCTTGTTTTAAAGTTTCGTGTATGCCACCCGAACATTTTGCGTCATAGACAATTGTTAACAGCAATGTTAATGTACTTTCACATATGATTCATCTCTTAGCGTAAACAATCCAATCGTTACAATATATCAAATTCTCCATTGTTTTCTATACAGCCTGAATTCTGCATATTCAATCTTTATTTGCATTGCTTTTACAATTTAAACGATATGACACTCTATTTGAAACAACCTTTGAGCCTGCTTTGTTGAATTATTGTTGAATTATACAAAGGTATTTTGATACACCTGATAAAAATAACGCATTAATTGGTGTTAAAACACGTTAAAGGTCTTCCGCGAATCGATGGTTTGAGACAATGAACTATTTACTCATGTATTTTTTATATTTTATTTTTAAATTGGACGAAATGTCATATTTCGGTAACATAAGTGTTGTCCTTAAATGCAATTATCAGCAAAAACGGCTTCAGATTGTTTAAGTTAGTGAAAGTAACTTCTATTGCAAAGCCAAACAAATTCAAGTTTGTTCAAAAATGTATACAATTCTTGATTGTTTGGATTTGTAAAAAAAGACGAAAATGTATTTACTTATAATATAATTCGATTTTGTAAATCACTTACTAGTAATGAATATATTTCTACAATTTAAATTTATTTAAAAATATAATATAAATGGGTTACATATGGTCACTGAAACATACTACTTGTGTGTATTAAATTATGCTGTTGACACAGCAATTAGTTATATGATTTTATTTTGAATTTATGTTCTTTTTATAAAACAGGTTTTTGTAGTAATTCATGTAGAAAGTAAAGGATACATGTAACCCACTTTCAATGTATAAGCATTTTAAAAAAAACACACAACTAAAGTCCATTTATTTAAAACACAATAAGTCTTTGAGCTATGACTTGAAGAATTCGTCAAAATCGGCATCGAAAAAGCAAGTTACGTCCCATGTGACATGTACCTGTTGAGCCCGGTGTTATTAAGATGCCTTTGTGTTATTTTAACACCATTATATAATTTGTTTATATTAAAACACAAGTCACAATAATACAAGACCATCACGATTTCATACTTTTAAAATATTTTTTTTTACATTTTTTGCAGTTTACGTTTTTCTTGGAGACAATCACGCTATGGTGGACTTTTTACGTCTTCTTAAACTCGTAGTGGGCGACTTGTTTACGCAATATGTTGTAATTGCTATGGACGAGCGACTATACACTGACGACCCAGAAAATTACGTCGTCAAAAGTAAGTGCAAAATACCATCAAATCTTCTTATAAAGAAAACATAAAAAGGAATGCTTAACGCATAGATATGATATCACATCAATATATAACTATATTAACTATACACAAACTTATGTGATATTTGCGATTTGATTGTGTGTTTACATCTGCACATGGATATACATGTAGTATAAAAAGGTATATAGAATGAATTATTACGATGTGCAAATGAGCAAGTAAAGAGAAAATAGCGTGTTTCCACAATCAACTATTCTAATCTTCAGTCTTGTTGGAATAACAAAATATTGTTTAAACGAAAGATTCACATGTCTCAAATAAATGGATAGGAAAATAGAATAGAGTCATAATACCTGCAAACTGCAGCAAGCAGCACTGCCGTGCGTAAAATACACACATTAACATGAGTAAATTCATGTGTTGATTTAAAATTCTTAATAAGGAACACCTTGTACATGTAGGTTTTAGGCAGAATCATGTGTAAGCATAGTGTGAGTGAGATGGAATTAAAATACACGTTCAATCACACCTTTTGCGTTTCCGGCCTAATTAACATAATTTAAGTGAACTGCCATCTAAAACAATAATTTTGCTTAGTAAAGATAATATTCACCTACAGGTCCTTTCGAAATCATCGAGAGTCTTAACGACACACATCTAGAGGCATTTGAGATGTTACTTCTGCTTGTACCGCGTCCACCAATCAATGATCAGTGGGATTCATTTCTTGATGACGTCAGACAACGTAATTCAAAAGAACCAATCAACGGAATGCCTGGCGTATATGCAGGAATACCGGTACACTTAATTCCTAATTTTACTAATTTGTAGTCGCTAGAATCAGTAATTACATTGACCGTACTTTTATTCTTGTTTTGCACATAATTGTAACCGTAATATTGTTTTAGCTTGTTTATTTTGTAGACAAACGAAGCAGTAATTTTTAAATATCACAAAAGAACGCAGTATAAGTAACTTTCTCCGTTCGTATGTTTTACTAGAACTAACTTAAATCATTACATAAACATTTAGCATTAATATGTAAATGTGGTATTTAAGTCATTCCTTTGCTTTTAACCCTATTACAGTTTCATAAACAATTACATTTCCAGATAAAAGTGCCTATCTATGCTGCCTTCCTGTATGATGCTGTCAACACATATGCTCTGGCTTTGGATAAGGTGCTTGAAACGAGGAGCTGATCCGAAAAATGGGAGTTTGATTATCCAAGAGATTAGAAACAAGACGTTCACCAGTAAGTATCTCTTGCAAGTTCAAGAGAATATGGGATCAACTTTTTGCAACAAAAAAAAACAACACGCTGTTTCTCATTTTAACTTGAAATTGCCTAAAACATCAGTTAACTCGCTTATGTGGGAAGCCTAACAGCACCCAATTCAATTATATAAACAATGGTTAAGGATTAGCATTTGGTTATTTTCTAACAAATGGTTAACTTGAACTTCCCTGGTTAGTTAACCAAAGTGGTTATCTATTTGTATAAATGCAATTAACTGTTTGTTACTTAACAAACCTGTTTAATTTTGATCAAAGTATCCCACAATGCAACATTATAAATGCTTCTGGTAAATGAGCGGACCATTTTTATTTTTCGTTATATCAGAACACTTTTTGAAGTGGTTAAAAATATAAAAAAGTGGATTTACATTGGAGCTGGTTAAATAAACGAAAACGTTTATACAAACCTAACATAATATAAGCAGCAGATTAACCAAAACGTAGTAGGTAACAAAACTTCAACCATTGGTTTAAATTTATAATAATAATTTATAATATTATAATTACTGTTTATACAACTGACCCTTGGTATTTAGGTTTTGTGAATTTATCAAGAACCATACAATCGAGAGGTAACATGGCATGATGTTATTGTTTTGTTTATTTGTTGCTTATTGGGTTTATCGTCCCACCAACAGTATTTCAGTTATCTGGAGATAGGTGTTCATTTGAAGCAGATGTAGTGCTGCCTTCACTGTGCATAGCATGCCGCGAACACCTGGCAATGATACCACACCCAGTCACATTATCCTGGCATCAGGGCCAACCAGTCGTGGAACTACCCTCATATTTGCTTGAGCGTTAGCAGGGACGCTACATATATACCGCAACAATTTTAACGACTTTGTATGTCGCGCCCCCGGATCGAACCCGGGGCCTCCCGTGCCTGAAGCCGCGCTCTACCGATTGCTCTACCAGGTCCGGTTTGTTTGTTGTTAGTTTTTGTTTGAGTGTGAGTAAGATGAGTGAGTATACGTTTATTATACAAAATCAAACAATATCTCCAGTCAAAAAAATGCCAAATTTAAAGGTCGGGGGGGGGGGAGTGGGGGTAGGGGGTTGGGGGCGTGTACCAGCGTTCGAGTTTAAAATTTAAAAAAAAAAATGCCTGGTTATTAAAATTATAGGCTTACTCTGTGCTTAAACTCACATTGTCATTAGATAACATTGTTCCATGCAGGTATTCTTGGTTATGACGTCTACGTTGATCAATATGGTGACGCTGAAGGCAACTATACGCTGGTGACGTTTAGAAGACACGTCTCTGATCCATATATCGACTTGATACCGAACGCCAATTTCCGCATGGTACAAATTGGTGACGGTATACCGGTACGTTTCTGTCATTTCCGATGACACGTGTGGTAACGTAACAAATAAAATAAAGTGTTTAATTCAACCTGTAAATGCTGCTTGCAGCCTTTGAGAATTTATATTCTCATATATTTATATCACGTATAAACAATATACCATATAGTATATTTATTTATTTATTTATTTATTTATTTATTTATTTATTTATTTATTTATTTATTTATTTATTTATTTATTTATTTATTTACTTATGTATATTTATATTTATTTATGTATTTATATATAAAAAAGAAATTACCTATGTAATGCTTCCAATGAAATTTTCTCTTTGGCATCGATACTAGACACCACTTTCATCTTTCAGGAATTGAATATTTTCGAGGAAATTATTTGGCGAAAGATGGTTCCATTAGACGAACCGGAATGCGGTTTTGAAGGTGAACGGTGTATCGAAGAATTTAGTGAGTATTAACAAAGATGGTGACGTCAGAACATTGTACTCACGTTTATACTATGATGCCTTGCAGCTAGCCTCGGTTTGCAAGTTCCGTTGCCGCATTGTTTTAAAATTGAACCTCGTATAAATACCAAGAAACATTTTTTTTTTTCAAAAAATAAACATTTGCTAATAGCATATAGGGTGTCTACTGTATTTCACCGTCTTTATGACAGTCGTTTTATGGTTAGCAATGTTTCAAAGCAGTCAATGTCCGAAAGCTTTACATGCTTTCACACCGATTTGTTGTTCAGTTTATTGTTGACATACCGGTATCTGTTGTTGTCCCGAAAATCCTTTTGTCTGAAATACTATTGGTCTACTAATCTATTTCTAAAATATGTTTTAATCCTCACTGTATTTCTTAATATACTTTCGCTGTGAGTATTATTTTCAAAAATATTTCGTTATTGCATATATTTTACTCGTTTTATTTTTTTTACAGATTGGCTAATAGCAATCGTTTCCATCGTTGTTGCTACCGTCTCCCTGATAGCAGGTGGCTTCGTTCTCAGGTATATAAAATATAAAAATGGCAAGTCTTATCTCTAACCTTAATGGATTTGGTTTGATTATAAACCTTGGTTATGTGGTATAACTATACATCATGCAGTGGTTAACAACCATAAAATCCTACTAATGCATTTTATACATAGGATATGACGTTTCTTCCATAGGGAATTACGTCTTTTTTATGTTCATTTACATGTAATTAGACTTTATGATAATTTTAGCAAATTTAATTCTTAAGTAGATGAAATTGCAAGCAACTTTAAACAAAAACAAATTTCGATACTGAAGTTGTCAATACAAAGTATTTAGACCAAGATTATTAAAAATGAATAGAAAGTGTCATGCCAATCCATATTCCTTATTGTATATTGTAATGCTCGATTTGTTAATAAGATAATTTTATTTCAAATATATAAAATTAAATATAGAGAGAACAAAAAGAAGCGGCCTTCATACAAACGTATTATTTGTGTTTTATCAACACATAAAAGTGTGACGTAAAACCTGAAGTTGAGAATAAACCCATTGAACTAAGACACTACGTTGTATGTATGTCTTGTGTAATTGTGTTACATTTTAGTATAAAATAATGCTTAAATTTAGTTTTGGTATATTTTTTTAGTTTATATCTTTTAATCTTCACATAATTGCATATGTGTTTGGACAAAAAGGTTTACTCCGAAAACATTACTTTATGTCACTGGAAGTCTAAACCCGTTTGTATTTCGTATATTATATTATATGCATTATATTGATTTAATTATATGCAGACACTACCTCGACCGACTCCGATGGATTATATATATATATATATATATATATATATATATATATATATATATATATATATATATATATATATATATATATATATACACACAACACAAAGATACACACACACACACACACACAAACACACTCACACACACACACACATATATATATATATATATATATATATATATATATATATATATATATATATATATATATATATATATATATATATATTGATTTAATATTATTCTTATTGATTTTATATTAATTTTAGACACTACCTCTGCGAACGAAAACTCAACCGATTCCTATTGAGTATATATATTATATTATATTGATTTAACTTTTTGTAGACACTACCTCTACGAACAAAAACTCGATAGACTCCTATGGAAGGTCGACTTCAAGGACATAGTACTTGTCGACACTGTGGAGGATATGACACATCCTGTTAGGAAAAAGGTATACGGGATAAGACAAAAATGTTTTTTGCCTTATTTTCATGTGGTCTATTTCACTTTTAAACGGTTAAGTAAAGTATCAATTCAAAGAAAGTGTTTACAGTGCTTGCATTCTGTTAATTTGTTTATATGTTTATGGTGCCTGTGTTTTCTTTTTCAGAGTCGCTCAAAAAGTCATCCGTGGAAATTTATACTTTCTTACGAGAATGAGTCTGAAAGAGCTAACTTGCTAGGTGACATCAGGCGGGAAACATCATCAAGTGACGTCAGCAAACGATGTCTGATTGGCTCGTTCAAAGGAACAACTGTCTCCGTCAAACGCATCATCAAGAAAAATGTCGAGATAAACAGAGATTTAAAGAAGCAGCTACAGCTTCGAAAGGAACTTAATCATGACAACATTGCAAGGTTCATCGGCGCATGCGTAGAAACACCTTACGTGTATATTCTGACACAGTATAGCCAGAAAGGAAGCTTAAAGGTACGGAAACTTTAGCAACGATTCTTAATTGTTATAAAATATTTTGAAAGTTGATTCAATTTGACTTGAAAAAGCTCCTCATATTTTTTTTAGTTTACTGTAGACACAAATGATGTTTAATCCAGCTATTTAGACTGGTTGGTCATTCGTCCCATTGGTTTAAGTCCCGGTCGTGGTGAAGTACTACATACATAGTGTGGAAACGTTTTCCTCCTTCCGTGCTCCAGAGCTGAAATTGCTATAATTACTATGCCAATGACATGTATTTTTGCGAAAAAGTCAAAGATTGCTACCATAATTATGTTTATAGGATATATAGAGAATACCAGGTTAGTGTTGATATAGATAAATGTTATCATGCGAGGCTAAGAAAATCAGATAGCACGAGGCTTGCCGAGTGCTTTCTCATTTTCGGGCCGAGCATGATAATATTTACCTATATCAACACTAACCTGGTATTCTTTTTATCCCACCATCAACAGCTTTTCAAAGGTAAACATTTAAATTACCGCTACTGCTCCTCCGTTACATAATCTGACATTCCAATGCAATACACTAAATTCATGCGCGAGCAATAGAGTAATTCGGCTATAAGAAATAGTTCTATTTTACAATAAAAAATAAGACAATAAACATGTTATTTCTTTTATTTTATTTGATTACGATAACTGAAAATAATGGTTGGAAAAAAGAACAACAAAAATCACACCCTCGTGTAAAGTTATGCATGTAGTGTGTAATGTCAAGGACGTGTAACATTAAAGTTGCTACGCACTTGGCATTAAGAAACGCGAATTACATTCGAGGTTTGCGTGTGTGTTTGTGGCTGTAACAAACAGTAGCTTAAGGATTTTAATTGTTGATGACATTGAAATTATGAACATTGAATATAGCGTTTTAAAATTTCGAAGATAGTTGTGTTTTTGACAGGATGACTTGCGAAATTTGGAGAAATGTTGGGATTGGAGGTGGTTGGTTGGTGTTTATGTTTACGTCTAGAAACTGTGATTTTTTAGCACATTTGTCCAGATCTGTGCAGTCAGCTGTATTTGGTTCGAATAAAAGATCGAGCTCTATCTAAACCATTTGAATGTTCATCATGTAACGACATTTGATCATCAGGGTCTGCCCTAAGATAAGGCAGATGATAGCAATCTGAGACAGTCACCACAGATGCAAGATCAATTTTATTCTCAAAAATGTTCGGATTAAAGCCAGATTTTGCCTCGAAATCCTCCTAGCTCATCTCTTCAACACTGCTTAGGTTTTTACACGATTCTTTATCACATTCTTTAAATTCACACTAAATAACATCAAAACAACGGGGACTCGCATGATCTGACATTTCGAGAGTTGTCTTTATTTTTTCAGACTACAAATTCGTACTTTTATTGATTTTACTACCATTACTAAACAATTTTAATCATGTTCCTGTAATACATGTTGTTTCATTTTTCTGATAGATTTTTTTTTTTCAAATTTTCTATATCATCGTTAAATAAAACTTCGAAAAGTTGCAAGGAACTGTCCGGTTAGCTCAGTCGGTAAAGACGCTGCCAATTAAGTTTTCAATCCTGCAGGTCAGAGATCGAATCCGCTCGCATCCTCTTTTTTTTCATAGCCTCTTTTGCTCTTTTTCACCAATATTTATATTATGAACATTTTTGTGTGACCACAAGCATAATTACGGGATAAATGAGTTTCGTTCTCGTAAACACTCCTGATCGTTTCGTCAAAAAAGTAGTCCGGCTTTGAGCAGGTGCGCGAATATCGGTTGATAAAGCTCATCTTTATCACACGGGTTATATCAACCGATATTTACAGAGATGGTGGGATAAATAACGAAACTATGTAATATTACTTTCTCTACAACTTTAGAGAAAAAATCCTAGTTCCTCGCAGCGTTTCATGAGTTTGTTTCTTTACTGTATCTTTCTTCAGGACATTCTGCAGAATGAGGACTTCAGCCTTGACGACATGTTTATATCATCTTTAGTGTCGGATCTAATCAAGGTTAGTGGTTGTGGGAAACTTATCAATAAAAATTAAATTGAAAGTATATTTACTATGTTGCAATTTATCTGTTGGTC
This sequence comes from Sinonovacula constricta, assembly GCA_007844125.1. Classification (NCBI taxonomy): domain Eukaryota; kingdom Metazoa; phylum Mollusca; class Bivalvia; order Cardiida; family Solecurtidae; genus Sinonovacula; species Sinonovacula constricta. The sequence goes on from CM017557.1 coordinate 58,728,766, forward strand.
TATGACATACAGTCATATTGACTTTTTCTTATGCCGTGTTAGCTATGATTTTAAAACAGATATGTCATTTGGTTCCTGCTACCGATATTTTTGCCTCATAACTTGTGAATTTCATGCCAAATCTAATTTCCTGTCATCAACAACCCAAATGTTTCCACAAACAATGAGGTCTGTATATTTGTTAAGCTGAGAGTGATGTTATTCTTGTTTAGTATTTCAGTATTGGCATATTTTGGGAACTTGGCATTTGGATGTCTTATGATCATTAGCAGCAATAGTACAATATATTAATTATAGTTATTATTTTACTCCTATAGGTTATCTGGAGAATATTGTGTTCTTTTTATATAAATATATTTCATTTTCCCCAAAACAATTAATTCTAAATTGTGTTTTTCTTTTCTTTATATTGTATCTGGTACCTTTTGTATTTAAACAAGGAAAATAGATATAATATTTATATAGTTTATGCCTTCATTAATAATCACCAAGTCCACTGTACATCTGTTTTCCCTTTTCTTATAATCTTAATTTCCAGATCAACCGATTCCATAGCGTCACTACAAATTACCTTGATATGATATAGTGCTAATATCATTTTATCATCCCATTATCCTTTCTTAAATTCAATGAGAACAGCATCAGTTAAGTTCTTAATTTCTCCTTTGTATATACAAAAACAAATAATGTTTAAAGAACAAGATTAAGAAGAACTCTTCAATTTATCAAAGGTAAATTATGGTTTTCTTTGTTTGTAGGGTATGATATTTATCCACGACAGCGACTTCAATAGCCATGGCAACCTGAAGACCAGCAACTGTCTTATAGACTCTCGCTGGGTGTTGACAATTACGGACTTTGGTCTATACAGTTTGGTCAATGAGCGATCAGGGAGTGTTACAGACCTCAAATGGTACTACGACCGTAAGTACCTGTTTTTAAACCCTGATTTATTAACAAAATTAAACAAAAAGCAAAACAAACAAAAAACTTTAAATATTCACAAGTATTCCCGAAATCGACAATGAACAGATATACTTGGAACAAATAGATATTTTAAAGGTTAAAACCAAAATAATTTGCCAACATAAGAAATATTAAAAGCAATGTTTCTTAATTTACAATATGATCTTAGGTGTCATGCCTGTTTATTTTTTGATGGTTTTGGATAATGGCATTCAATGTCTTACATGTCTTGGATTTCAAGGATTGCTGTGGACGGCACCTGAGTTACTGAAAGCTACAAACCGAAATCCCGCAGGAAGCCCAAAGGGCGACGTGTATTCTTTCGCCATGATTCTGTACGAGATGATCAGTAGAAAGGGGCCCTGGGATGATCTGTTCATATCAAGTAGAGGTGATTATATACGCCTTTTTTTAACTCGGATTCAATTTGATTCTCAGCCTTAGGAAACTATCTGTACATACCGTAAGTCTAACGTGGACTGTATACTGTGATTATGTTGTATTGAGGAAAAGTTGTTTTAACTTGAATTAGGTATGTACTATTCAATTTACATTTTAAGAAAAAAAGTCTCAATAAGGCAGCTAGAATTATGCATGGATCAATGAATTCGAAGCTAATTAGACAAATTAAAATAAACACACTGCAAGCAACTTTTACTGCTATTCATAAATGTCATATTAACGAGAGTGAAAAACTACTTAATTTCAATTACTTTGGTTTAGTTCCGAAACTCTGTCAAAAACCCGGCTGAGACAGGATTATTATTTTTTCAGAAATTGTGGAGAACCTAAAGGCAGGTAAACCGGATTTCCGGCCTAGCATAGCAAATCTTGAATGCGACACATGCGTTATAGATTGTTTACAAGACTGCTGGCACGAGGACCCTGAACAAAGGCCAGATTTCAAGTATATCCGGTTCCGGTTGAAAAATATTCTACAGGGCATGTAAGTTGTCAAAAGTATTTGAACGATGTCATTAATTAAATCTATATTCTTTTCAATTTGGAAGGGAAGTTCAAATGCTCGACAATGCGGAACCATGCATTTATGAAACACATACAATATTTTTTTTCCATTCTTAAAAATGAATATATTTGTCATTTTGCTTTAATGGCGATTGTAAAATATTGTATACGCATTATGTGTTTCAGAAAGTCGAACATATTTGACAACATGTTGAGCATGATGGAGAAGTACGCCAACAATCTAGAAGGTCTTGTTGCGGAGAGAACACAACAGCTGTCTGAGGAGAAGAAGATGACAGAGAACCTGTTACTTAGGATGTTACCAAGGTAACTGATAATTTGGATTCCTTCATTAAAAAGTCTTAATCTCGAAAAGTTTTCACCGCTTTAAAAATACAAAACAGCTATTTGTACAATTTCAAACCGGTCATCATGAATGCAACAATGGGTCACTATAATATTCTTCATGTTATGTAGTTGTATTTTTATCCAGATTTGTTGCCGATCGTCTAAAGAAAGGCGAGCCTGTTGTCCCGGAATTGTATGAGAGTGTGTCCATCTATTTCTCGGACATTGTTGGCTTCACTGCGTTGTCGGCGGAGAGCACTCCAATGGAGGTTTGTTCTTTTTATAAGACTTTTTATTTAAAATATGTTTATTGTTTTAACAAATATTAAAGAATGTAATTTATTAACAATAATTGATGTAAGAATCTGATTAATGATGAAATTATTAAGTTGAGATGTAATAGACAATATTTTGATATACTAATTTTAAACAATTGTCAATACTTCATTGTGCATAAAAGTCAAATAATGAAATCTGTTCTGGTTCACTTCTCTTACTTATATCAATTTCACTGGGGGAAAATCCCTTACAAAGAGTAAGTATAAGTGATTTTGTTTATTTGTTTATGCCGTTAAGCTTACATAGGAGCCTTTTGTTTCCTTTAAACTGAGAAAAAGACTTGCACTATACCAGCTTAGTATAAGAAAATCTATATTTATATATATTCACTCCTTAATTAATTGGTAAATTTTAAATGATTGATTTAGTACATGCTATGATCTTTTATAGTATACATAAAAGATATTTTAATTAACGAATTATAACAGTAATAAGCTATGTGGAAATTGTGCCAATTCATAGTATGGAGTTTATAATGTGGTCTTGTGTATTCAATAGAATAGGGTGCAATACATTCCATGGGATTGTAACCAGACATCTTGTAGTGCACCAGTACTTCGACAGTTTTTTTCCAAGTGTATATGTCCTTATCTTATAACGAATGCGACTGCCGGGTTTGCTCTTTTCGTTAAATGACTCGTCACAAATTTGTTCTTACTTTTTACTGGGCTTGTATGTCAAATATCTTTGTCCCGTGCCTGTTCATAGTTTGGTATATGTTGCAATGCTCATAGGACTTTGTCATATATTCTTATACACAATCATTAAATCAATTCAATGCCCTGTCATAAAGCCACTGCTCATGTCATTAGTTGCTTACACCTTTACCAATTGATTGTAATTATTTTGCACCTCTTGCCTTGTACTTACACTTTTGTTTTGCTTAAACTCCCAATCATTTATTTCGTAACAAATCCTATGTTATCATTTCTGTTTCGTAATTTCATTTCCCATCAATAGCCTTGTAAAAATATTTTAAGATAACATACCATTGTTTTCTAGGATGTTTAGGAATAATTACATGGCACCGACCGATGGGTTTCCTCTGCCATCAATTGTGTTCCAATCTACTCTCTTTTTTCATACAAGCTGTAATGTAGTTTGTGTAAGCTGACAAATAAAATAGAAGGCGATTAAGAGAACGACGACGATGACGATTATTACAACGACGACGACTTTGATTAAACCAGTGACGATAATATTTAAGCATTAATACATGTGTCCATTTCGACCATTCAATTAAATTTAATTCAATATTTTTTGTTATAAACAAATGCAAGTTTTTAGCAAGATAAACATTAGACAATAAACAATCAGACAATTAGCGAGAGAGAAAAAAAGTTGTAGAATGCATGCAAATAATATCGTAGGGACGGATAACAATAGCAGAAGAAGTATTAGAAGAGAAGTGTAATAATACAATTCATCGAAATATGAAAGTTCAAAACAATGATGTAATGAACTTACTGAAGAATTAACATTCCATTGTAGGTGGTGTGCATGCTTAACGACCTGTACACGTGTTTTGACGCCATCGTGGAGAATTACGACTGCTATAAGATCGAGACGATCGGTGATGCCTACTTCGTGGTCAGTGGACTGCCGATTCGGAATGATAATCGCCATGCCGGAGAGATAGCTTCGATGTCCTTGCACATGCTGAGAGCTATTATGTCGTTCAAAATCAAACACAGGCCGGAGGATACTCTAAAACTGAGGATCGGTATACATTCAGGTGTGTATTAGCTGGTGACAAAATATTGTTTATAAGTGTTTTGTTGGGACAGTTTTTTGTAGTCTATACGTCATGCTTATTTCTGAAACAATGCTAAGGAGCTGTATCAAATAATTATTTGTTTTACCACTGTATAGCATGATGTTTTCGACAATAGCATTATTAATTCGTAGTTAAAATATACTGAATTTTTATTTAAAAACAAAAGGTGAATTTGAAAAAAAATAGAAAAAAATTAGGAGAAAATGGTAAAAATGGTATTACTAGGATTGAAATGTTCTGCATTAAAATAAAAAAAATAACGCACTAAGTCTTTTTTTTAAGAGTATATTGACTCCAAATAAGGTGTGCTGTGCTATATTTGAACCACTAGGTCCGTGCGTGGCGGGTGTTGTTGGCCTGAAGATGCCCAGGTACACTTTGTTTGGTGACACCGTTAACACTGCCTCTCGCATGGAAACCACGGGAGTCCGTAAGTCCATTTTAGCCCTGTTCCGTGAGTTTGTGGTCAACCATTTTTGTGTTGTTTTTCAAGTCGAAATACTACCATATTCCTTTTCTGAACACTATGTGGACATTATTTTTCGATGACGTCACTACTTTCGTCATAACGTATAGAAAATATCAGCGCATGGACATTTTGTTTTCAAATAGATCGTTTTTCATTTCGTTGCTTTCATTTGAGAAACTCGTCAGGAAATGCGAGGTTAGAGCTCTGTAAAACCGGTTTAAGCACCCCAGTCGGTCCATATTGCCGACTGACCGTTCCAAGGCGGTAACTGTCGGGTTTGTTCTTTTCCTTAAATGACTCATCACAAATTTGTTCTTACTTTTCGCTTGGCTTACATGTGAAATACCTTTGTTCTGTGCCTTTTCGGAGTTTGGTATATGTTGCAATACTCATAGGACTTTGTCATATATTCTTTTTTACTAAGTCAAAAAAGACGAGCAGATACAGAAACAGTAATGTCAAACCAAGGAAATCTTACAACAAATAAAGAAAAGAAAATATATACGCTACATCATTACAGATATGAAGACAGACGATAATCAGCTTTAATAAGGAAATAAACTGCGAAGGTGTTTTTTTCCACCAAAGACACATCTTAAAACACCAAAAGGACTACAGCATTAAGATGGTTTCTTACAAATTTGCCTCATAAACACTAATTAGGGTTAGCATCGTATTATTTAGTCGTGTAACACTGGATAATAAAGTACGGAAGTATCCATTACGGAACGATGAACTTTTATTTATATGACAGGGTCTAAACAAGAAGATAAATAAAAACAAAGATAACACATTTTCATTTTCGCCATGTTTCTCTAAGGCTCGGAATGAAAATCAAACTTGTTATACGTCTTCATTTTTTATTGTGTTTCAACTTTGCTTCATCGGCATTACATTCTTATTCCAAGGAGGTACTTGTAACTGTTGGGTTTGTTGTCTTTGTGAAATGAATAATCGCATTTGTTCTTACTGTAACATTTAGCTTGTATGTGAATACCTTTGTCCCGTGCCTTTTCAAATATTGGTATATGTTGCAATACTCATAGGACTTTGCCACATTTCTTAATATATGAACAACAGGCTACAACCCATAGTTAATCTTAACATAAGGTTTTAACCGTGTAATGCATTTGCTTTAAGACTGTAGTTGTTCTCAAATAGGTATTAATGTAACATAAAAGTTGTGTAGTATTTTTTTTAAAAATGTCCTTTTTTTATTTTCTAGCACTGAAAATCCACTGCAGTGAAACTATCACGACGATTCTGAAAGAGCTCGGGGGATATAATCTTGTGGAGAGAGGATTTGTGACTGCGAAGGTATGGTTAAAACGAAAAACAAAACAAAAAAAACAACATGATTTTTGCTCTCATTATTAATTGTGATTTGTTGAATATTATTATGTGTTTCGGCATGTAAAAGTAAAGTACCACATGTTTTGAGTTGGAGCGGGCTTTTGCAAGTTCAAAACCTGTGTTATAATATATATATAAAATAAAAATTATAAATATCAAATATAAATAATATATATATATTTATCTATAATTGTGTGTGTATTAAGTTCTTTTTTTTTTGCAGGGCAAAGGAGAAATGCTGACATACTTTCTTGAAAGCGAGGACGAGTCTCATCGAAAAAGGAGAATTTCAAAGACCAACTTTTGTAGAACGAGTTCTCCGAATTCGCCAATTCATGAAGTGCAGCCAACTTTTGGAGGTCTGACATTGCATCCAAAATATTGGCAGGACGCTCACATGTCATCCTTCGGTGACTTGTGTGAACATAATAACTGTGATAATGAAATTACTGATCCTAATCAACAAATCTGTGATATTATACATAGAGATTTGGTGTCTGACCACAAGTCAGAACTAAACCCCATTAATAGCTACTCCAGTGTACCTAAACTTGAATCTTTGAGTGTCTGCAATGCTCACGTTTCTAGTAAAAGTAACTGGAAACAACCATTCGCGGAAAGACAACACAGTGTGACATTTCCGGTGCAACCCAACAATGGCCTACTCCCATACAACAGCTTCTTGTCCATATCCGACGAAACGCACTCTCAATTGAAGTCTCATTCAGACAAAAATGGCAAAATTGAATGTATTCCTCTTTTGGGAAAAGCTACATCTGTGCCTATCAGACAAAGTTCTCTGCCTATGGAAGTTACCGAACAAACCTTTTAAACATATGACATATTGAACTCAAACTTGTCAGATAGTCTTAGAAGTTGTGTACAATAAAGACATAACGCTTCATTACATTATATGTCTTCTTTAATTGTTAAATTACATTTAGCTGCTAATTTTTATTACAGATAACAGTTTTTATTTTGCTTCTGACGATGACAAACAATGAGCAATAAGCAGGCTCTGTAGCGTGTATCATTTCAATCACTTTTTACTATGTACTTTATTTTTTTGCATTGTTGTGCGTAAATTCAGTACTTTGATTATGTTTGTGATAGTACTCGTGTACAGAATTCTCTGATATTTTTTTTTTTGTTAGCCAGAGATGTTTCTTGTGATTGCAATTTTATACACTAATCTGTCTCATTTTATTACTTTGGTAGAGCAATAAACGTTAATACATACAACAAGAAAACGACTGCATTAGTTCTTTTTTTAGCCTGCATGATTAAAGTCTATCATAGCAGCAAATCAAATTAGGATATTTCCAGATAAAACGACATTAGGGTCCGTGATTTAACCATCGTCCAAGAAATACACCTTTCAGAAGGTAAACCTTAAGTAAAAGGAATTTAAGACCATACAAACCACATTTCGACATTTGTATTAGATATATAAATAATGATAAATGTTAAAAAAATCCAAAATAAAGAAGATGTTTATGATTTTACAACTGGAATATTAACGGTACTATATTTAATATGATACGTAACAAATCTTTGAAAATGCAATGTAACAATAACCTCCAACCATTACAAACTAGCTTGATAACAGATTTTTTATTACATAAATGATTTATTCAAAATACAAAGCCACTTGCTTTCGAAAAATACAATAATTAGTTTGTTTGTTTGTTTATTGGGTTAATCGTCCCACCAACAGTATTTTCTTCTTGAAATAAAAATAATGTAGAAAAAAATCTTTTCAAAATGATACACTAAACAGTATTCATTACCTTTCTCATTTTATTCACAATGCAGCTCGCAGCAAATCGTCTACAAAATAATATGACTTCATTTTATCAAAACACGTGACAAGTATGATATCTCGCTTTTAAAACGTGCATGCTAACGTGCACAAGCACATTGCGCAAACAAGTTCAGTTCTCGGGGAAAAATTGACAGGAAACCTTTTAGACTAAGGTACATTGTGTGTGTTATAATTTTGATTAAACGAACACTTTATTGAATACAATATGAGACAAATAGAATCATCAGGTGGTAGAACAACTGGGTTACGTCTCAGTTCCTATCTTTATTCTTCCGTATTGATATGTGAGTCGTAACTAAACTTTGCGTAAATATGGTTGGTATGCGTCTCAAAAAGAGTTACTGCTCTGACAACCAGCCGCAGTAAATCATATTATCTCAGAGTTTATTATATTGTATATGATAAATAAATTATCATCAAAGTCGGAACAAGATTACAAGTAAAATTATTTTGCATAAAACGTAATATAAAATGTAAAATTCATTAGGCATGTTCTTGGCGTGCTCATTGGTACTTTTTCGAAGTACATTCGTAAACCGACTTAAATAATAAAGTGTTACTTAAACAAGGGATAAGTTTATTCATAATCGATCTAAATACTTAGCTACATTTTTAAGTAAGTGGGCCAATTTAAATAATAATAAAATCATACTTACAATATTTCCTTTCATTATAAAATAAAATGTAGAAATATATCATGATCTTCTAAGGATTTTGAAATAACCTATTATATTTTTGACCAGAAAAAAAAGAGGCTCCTTTTTTTAATTAAAACCCATCCTTTTTCCTGGCGTTTGTGCCATGTCATTCAAGCGGGGTTTCATGATACACAGGAGACGATTTTTAGTTAATTGATTTATTATGAAGCTTCTATTGAAACCTGCATGTATAACTATCTCACATAAATACAAACACAAATATAAAGATTTTAGAAAATAAAATGTATTATTAACATTTCATGTAAATACAATTAATTAATTCATATATATTTCAACTGTATTAACAATATTTCAAATATAGGAACAATACATCAATATTACCAATAAAACATACAAGTAAAATAAAGTTCCTTACCAGTCGTAATCTGGAGATTTCTGAATAATTCAAAATTACTGTTGAAGAAAACAATCAAATATGATTCTTGGGTATCAGAATCTAACTCTGACTTTACTCTGTAAATGTATGGTGTTGAATGACCATATATTGGTTGGACTCAAGTATTTTAACTTAAAGCTTGTATAAAAAAACATGCATTCGTGAACATCACTCACCCTTAAACAACATTATCCGCTACACTCTACAATACGTAGCTACAGATTATAAAACACAGGTGAATAGTATTATCCTATAATTATACAGGTAATTATAAACTGTCTCTGTGAAATGTATTTAAAACACCATGTTACATGAAGCTGTTCTATTTCTAGTTCTCGTTTCAAACATGATTGATAAAGAACTGACCTATCGCATGAGATAAGAGATTAAAACTGTTGGTCCAATATGTCAAGGAAATTCACAACGAAGGTGGCAAAACAGAAAATCGAAAAACTTCCCAGATCACTGAAATGATTATGGTGGCATAGAAATACAGTAGAGTTTGCTCATGGCAGTTGATATTTTGCAAATATTGAGACATTTTACCTTTGAAAATGGGTTAACCAAAAGATTTCAGTGAGGGCAAAGTTAAGTTTAGACATCGAGAGTTTCCTGCAAAAGTAACAGAAAACTAAAACGATCAGCTAACACAATTACCAACTGTGGTCATTTACTTTGGCTTAATGGTGTTATCCGGCAGTTTGCCTATATCTAATATATGTAATAATATCTGTCCTCAGTTTTGGGGTATTTTTGTATAATTTCTGTAAAACAGCATCGTTCTTTAGTCTAAGCTTTGAATTCTGGGGCAGTAAAACTCGGTAATCAACACTTAAAATGTTCATTCTTTTCAAATCTATAAATAAGAACCACTGGGATTTCTGCTAAAATAGACATCGACATCACAAAGGAGGACGTGGTTGAGCTAAAACACAAATGGTCGCCGTGGTTGTCTTGGTTTAAACATAGCTAACTGCGCAGCTTGGCTCAGATAGAAAAAAAATGTTTGTAATGACGATTGTGGCGTTGTGGCATGCTTTTCAGACAGGTGCATGGCATAAAAAAACGGCATTTTGTGCGATCTGTTCAGGTGACAATAGTAAAACTGTCGGATACATGTACCACCTTTAACGGACCTTTATCACATATACTCACAAACCTCAAATGTGACACTATTTAAAAATCTTTTAATTTGTTTGAAAGTTCGAATTTATTTAAAGGTCGTAACTACTTTTATGAAAACTACGCCAGCCAGTAGGTGTGCCAAATATGCGTTTAACATCTGAAATGTTAATAGGAGTGTTGACTGTTGAATATGCTAGAACATAGTTTTAAATCACTTTAACAGAAACGTATAATTTACCTGAGAGCAATTGCATATTTATAGGTAAATAAGAAAAGGTCCTATCAAAATTTTCACAGATATTTAAATTTTATCTACCAGTAGACAAAGGCAAACAAGGTAAATGTAAATGTTACAAAAACACAGAGACGAGACATAACACACATAAAGAAAAAAAACATCAGTTTTCGCCTTGGAACGGTCAATTGGCAAAAGGGCCGACTGGGGTGCTTAAACCTGGTTTGTGGAGCGCTCCAACCTCGCACTTCCTGAAGGCTTTTCTAGCAGTGTAAATAACAATATCCCGTCAAAGTGAAACAACTAACAGTAGGCAACCTGCATCGGGAGTTAAAACAGATACGATGAATGTATATACATACATAACAACTAGTAATAAAAAAAAACTATAAACATATGTACAGTATGTACAGTAGATAAAAGCCTCGGCAACAGCAGACTGAAATTAAATTAAACATCCATATTACTTTTACCTACAAGGACAAGTTTCTTACAGAAGAATGAAATGAGGACTAGCAGTGAAAATATCAATAAAAATGTCTCTTTATGTTGGGCATCTGTAGTCTAGTGGTTAAGACGTTGGACTCCGGATCGGCGGGTCCCTGGTTCGAACCCCGAAACTGACTACGTGATTTTAGTCCCTGAGCAAGACCATTAACTGCATATTGCTCCAGGTGCTCGGTTCTGGTTCTACACAGGAAGTGTGCAGTCGAGGGGGGGGGGGATTAATATAAGTTGAAAAAAACGTGTTTCCCAATCGACTAAAATAAATAGGTTTAAACCAAATGTTGGTACCTGCTGTTATCTTACTAATTATATTCAATAACACAGTGAAACACTGAAAAATGTGTAATCAATGTACTGATTTATATCTGCGATTTTAAGATAATGGTTGAAAGAATTGTAATGCCTGGCAAAGACAATAATGAACCAACACGTGTTTTTGTTTATTTGGTTGGGTATCTTCGTGCGTTTATTTAACTAGAGATTCGTATTTCCTCAACAACCCTGAATATAAAACATTATGTTTACTGGATTTGAAGCTTGCACAACTGCAATAATCGAGTTTTTCTTACCAAACACGATTCAGTCAGATTGATCAAATCTACGTGTTAAACAACATGGGTATATCGATGATAAGTATTGCATGATTTAAACAGATAATACAAAGAAAGGTCTATTCATAGAAAAATAGATCATCTTCGATTTCATCACAAACATTGCTGTACTGAACATAAAAAGTTTCACGTTGAGAAATTTGCGATTTTAATACGGACGTCATGTACCGGTGACTGAGTCTGCCATTGGTCTGAACATTTACACATATAAGACATTTCGTGCATTTCTAAGCCAATGTTAGAACCTTTAAGCCAGCTGTAAAAGGTACTAATATTCATAGTAAAGTTGCTAAATGATTGTTTTATAAGAAATCTGTAAATATATTATATTTACAGATTTATAGTACATTTCTGTAAATATACTATATTTACAGATTTATTTAATTTATTTAATATATTAAATATACATATAGCTCGACTATATATAAAACAATAAACGTGTAGTGTATACTTTCCATTCTATTGGAGACTCAGTCAATGGTCAACAACCTGCTACAAGCATTCATGTCGAGTCTTTACAATGGGCCCAAGCCGTTGTAGATTATTTATACAACGCTTTTGTTCATTCTGCGTATAAAATATGTCTAAAATATTCTGCCGCTATCATGTCATATTATCCAAGGTAAAATAAAAAAGAAATCTTAAAATTACATCGAAAAGCATTTCCAAAATGCGATCACTTGATTTGCAAAGAAAAAACTAATTGTGGCAGCGCCCATTAACGTTAGCAAATATGTAAAGAGAGCAATTGTTTGTATTTAACTTTTGAAAAAAGGCAATTTGCCGAAGATATGAGTGTGAGCGTTTTTAGAAAAAGATATAACAAAAAGTACACTTCTCAAAACCATAAGTAACCAACTATAACTACTTTCTGCATACTCAAATGTTTTTGTTAGGGCTCTATTGAACGTTACTACGTCATTTAACATGGGAAATTGCTTTCTACTGCATGGTCTCTATAAACATATATACAAACATATGCCGCCCTGACAATATCATTCAAATAATTCAGAACAAGCAAACGTTGCAATGTAAATAGTTGGAAGCAATTCGCACCTGTTCAGCGAATGTTGTATTGGTTAACATTAGATTGACACAATTAAAAATAATCTAAAGTTAAAAGTCAAACAGATGCGACTTGAGTATTTGAAGAAGTAATTAGAAATCAATATTTACTTTAAGATGTAAACAGAAGGAAACAGTTACCCTAGCGTAAACCTTATGTCAACTATGTATTTTTACTATGAAATAATATATTCGTTTGTTCTTATCATCTTTAACCAGATCTGCACGCCAAAGGTTGACATCACACCGCAGCATTAAGACAGTTGTGTATAATATTAAGGGGCGCCCGTGGCCGAACGGTTACGGTCGCCGACTTGTAACTCCTCAGTCCTTCACCGCGTGGGTTCGAGTTTTAGTCGGGGCGCGAACTTTCATGTGGAAAGGTTTTCCAGCTAACCTGCGGTGCACCGGTGGTTCTACCCCGACTTACGCCTGGAATCTTCCTACACCAAAAATACGATGGACGTCGCCAGTATGACAATAATTGTGTCGGTGCGATATAATAAAACACACGAAAAAAAATCAAATAAGACAACCATTATTATAACCCGAATCGAATAGGGTACACACTGTTCTTATTTAAAAGAAATAAAAACACAACAGTTCAACCAGTTCAACAATAATCAGCTGGACGTCGCCAGTATGACCACAATTGTGTCGGTGCTATGTACAAAACATTTACACACAAAAAAAGAGAAAAGAACAAAATAAAAACCACAATAGATGTGAGACATCCAACGCGCCACGAAAAGCATGCGCATTATACAAGCTTACTATTTTTTGGTAATAAACCATCTCTTACACTGTCGATTCATTACATAAGTAAGTGAGAGTAACGAACCGTAACTTCACTTTGTTGTTGCAAGCTACACTGTTAAAACAGAATGCTCGGTTCTTTTCTCTGAAAAAAATGTCTTACAAAATAGCTGCGATTTCGGTTATTGTCTGCTACACGATCGTCCACAGAAAAAAAACCTTTCTTAAGAGGCACGGCTCTCTACATCGAAAACAAAACAAAAAACAATCACACACTTATTGCTTCTCTGACGTCACTTAAATCGTAAATCTCGGTAAACTGGAGTTTTTTTGTACATTTGGTCGTTTTACTAAATAAACGAGGAACCTTTTCCATAAACATTTGTGTCCACTAAAAATGTTCAGTTTTGGTTGCTTTTGACTGTCCGATTTAATCATTAGAACGTAGTAATTAAACACAAAACTCAAGCTAGTTATGGGTTCGACAAGTTATGTTATTTTGATGATATGACAACATTGCCGTTTTCAATTATATAACATAATTATGAAATTTAAAAACATACTGAAGGAAACATGAAACTATTATTACAGAACAGTTTATGATTATGCCTTAACTGGTTATCAGCTTTCATAATAGTTCACTTACTTTCACAAATGCCTAAATATTCATACAAACAACCCACGCATATTTGGCACTTTCTCCGCACAATGCACATGCTTTGTAGACTCGATACTAAACCATTTTGTCATGTATAGACGAATTTTGTACAAGCCGCTGGTTGCTTACGTCGATAGATAGATGTGCAACAGTGTGCAACATTAATAACTTGCTTAATAACACTACAAGCGACGAGAAATCACGTGTGGATTGGTTTGAGGTGGTCTGAATGAAGAGACATTAGAGTATTTTACAAAAGCACGTGGGGCATAATGGAAAAAACTCGTCAAATGAAGAACGCTCTCAGCTTGTCGCCATATTCTTGCAAATTAAAGTAATGTTTAGCTGTTTGATCTCTAAGGCGATCTTACTGCCAGAAATAAATTAGTATTGATTTAAAAATAATAGATCTCAAAGTTGCGATTCTCTTCGACATTTTACTGTCACATTGTTCAAACAATTGTGACTGATAAAATTATTGTCACCCGGGTACATGTAAGAGTGTCAGAATCAATGGTTAATAAAGTGTCAACAGTCAATGTTTTGTGCCGTGTATTACTGCTATTGTGCTTCGTCAAAAGGGGCGGTAACTGTTGAAGTATCTCATTCTGAACCTCTTTTGTCACTTTTACATTTAACTGGAAAGTATATACACTTATCTATTTCTTTTACAGATATATGTATATTGTTGTAATAGAAATTACTCAAAATAGAATTATCTTATATTTAGCAAATAGAAGTAAGTTAGTTTGTTTTGTACCTTGGATATTGATCTCTAGTTGCATGTACAACAATACATACGCAGTAACCTTCTTAAGTGTTAGCTGTTGCAAAATAAAAAATAATTTTTTGTTTCGAATGGTGTGTTTTTGTTTAAGTTAGTTTGTTTGTTTGTTTGCTGTTTGTTTTTTTGTATTGTTTTTGTATTGTTTTGTTTTTGTTTTGTTTGTTGTTGTTGTTGCTGTTTTGTTTTTGTGATTTTTGTATTTTTGTTTTGTTTTTTGTACTGTTTTTTATTGTTGTTGTTGTTTTCTGTTGTTTTATAGGAATATTTTTTATGTTTATATAATTTAGGATAGCGGCATAAATATTATAAATACATTAACCAACCACAGAACACTCCGTATACGTCTGGGTCTCAAATATAAGTTTAAGATTTTTTATAATGTGTTGCCATTCGATCGAACTCGCACCTCCATTTAATTGAAACGTCGCCGTGTCTGCATGTTCATTACTAGCAACGGTATTGAGTTTCCATAAGTTTTATTTACTTAAATTGTGATATGTCTTAACGAACAATAAGTTAGTTAGTATACACATCTCAGAAATGACGGATGACACGCTTCTGTTAAATATAAGTGTTTAACTTAAAGGTTAGTCAATATTTGAAGATTGACAAGTCATACGCTCATTACAATATTTGTGCGGTCTGTACACAATGTAGCTCGTATAATCACTTACTTATACATAAAAGCCAACAAAAGCAAACTGAAATCACTTGTTTATATTCTTTGTTAGCGTACGCTTTTCTTTTCTTTCTGTTTTGATTATTTGGGAAACAATTTGCAAATTAATAGGTAGTATGATCAAAAGTGGCAGAATAATGTCAACTGGAAGTCTTGATATAATATTTCTTAATTCAATTAATGTTTTACATGTGCGATGAGGAATGAGCACATTTTTCCATAGTGGATATAATGAAATAATATCAAAATTAAACGTCATTTCTGCGATTTATGTTTATTGGTATCAAGGTCAAATAGGTACATAAGCAACCTGTAAGCAGGTTACTCATGATTTTATTTGGCTGTTCATTTTCTGTCATTGTCGGCTAAATTTTCACATAAAAATTAACCAAAAGCACCTGAAAGCATTTCCTTTAAATTTAAAACTGTTTTTTAATTATTCATTTAATATCAGTCATAACAAGATCAAAATGCTATAAGTTCGAAGCTTTACATGCCATTTTATGCGGGGGATTCCCTGGTGTAGTGGTGAAGTCGCCGATTTGTAACTCCTCCGAATCCTTAGCTTTCCATGGGTTTGAGTCCATTTCTGGGCGAAGACTTAATGTTAGAAGGTCTTCCATCTGACCTGCGGTGCGCCGGTGGTTCTACCCAGACATTCGCATGGGGTCTTCCTCCACCAAAGAATTTGGACGTCACTATAATGACCATAATTGGTCGCTGCGATGTATCTAAAAATTAAATAATAATAATAATAATAATAATAATAATAATAATAATAATATAATAATTAATAATAATAATAATAATAATAACAATAATAATAACAGTAATAATAATAATAATAACAATAATAATAACAATAATAATAATAATAATAATAATAATAATAATAATAATTATAATAATAATAATAATAAAATAATAATAATAATAATAATAATAATAATAATAATAATAATAATAATAATAATAATAAAAATAATAATAATAATAAATTCAAAGTGCGCTTAGTTCTTACAATCCGATACCATCCCTTCCGTTAAGATTTGTTTTGAAGTTGTTCCAAAGTAATTTATTATTAGCGCCACTGTGGAGAGCGGTGCCACATATAGAATGCATTTGTATGGGGACGATTACAAAATATATTTATGTAGTGAATTCACAGTATTAAAGAGTGATTAGTTCCCAAGATAGCCATCTTCTTCTTTAAAGAACATGTTTACTACGGAACCTGGGAAGCCTCACATCTGTGCTCTTTCTTGTTGTTTTCTCGTACATGTATATCCTTGTTTTGACTCATGATTGGAGATCATTAACATGCTAAACAAAGTATTTTTCATAGTTCCATCAATACACGAGTAATAAGTACATTTCATTGAAATTATAAACAGTAACCTTACAGGAATCAATTTTAAAACTAGCAGGCAAGTGCCATGTATTATGCGATACATGAATAATTTAATTGATCGTGTAAGAATGTATAAATGCTGACCGAAAAAAATAAATTGTTAATTATCTAAAGTTAAATTCTTAGTAGGCAGCCTGTAGAGCGTCTGCTCCAGGTAGGGAGGCACCGGGTTCCATCCCTGGCCTGGACATATCAAATCGTTAAAAATGGTAGTGGTATAGCTCCCTGGCTAACGCTCAAGCAAACATAAGGGTAGTACCACGAATGGTTGGCCCAGTGACAGGATAATGTGACTGGGTGTTGTTTTATACCAGGTGTTCATGGCATGCTATACACAGTGAAATCAGCACTATATTCTTCAAGTGAACTCCATCTCCAGAGATCTGAAATACTGTTGCTGGGACGATAAACCCAATAAACAGACAAATATATACATGTATATTCTTGTATATATAATTATATATTGAACAGAAAACGTTTTACTATTACAGACTGCAGAATAGCATAATTCATATTGAATCAAGCTTTGAAGACTGAGATAAACTATAGCGTGCATTTTAAATGCTAAAGAGTTATTATTCTTGTCAAAAGTGAAAGGTGTCATGTATTAAAGTATGTATCAAATCATACGCCAGACATACATGTACTTTGTAAGAAAATTAAGAACATATACTCTTTAAAATTTTGCACTCTTTACTTTCGAAAAGAACATATGATATAGTCAATGAAGACTTACACTAACATATATTCAAATCGAATTAAAAAAAATGTATTGTTATGTATTTGTAACTTGAATTAAATATACATATAAAAAACATTCGGACGCAAAAAGCAATCCCGATATTCGCAAACCTTAAATCACTGACAATTCCTATGTGCTTGAACAAGTTTGCAAAGAATCTAGCTAAATATCTATCACTTGTTCGCAGCATTTTCAAATTTATTATCTTATTATATGATACATCATTTGACTATAAGACTACCTATTAATAATGTATATATCAATTTAGATAAATTTTCAATTATTAGGAACCTCTGCTCCGGGTAGACTATAAAATGTTCAGCGAATATATCACCATGTTTGAAAATACTACCAATATAGCTACTTTTAGAGAAAAAAACATGACTTAACTATAAAAGTTACACAAGTATCAGTATTTTCATGAAAGCTACCATGCTCCTGTTCATCAAAATACTAATATAATTATCAAAAAGATTTACCGTTCGCAATTGAATCAACAGCTTAGTACATGCAGACGGAGAGTGCAAGTTAAGCTACATTAACTTATGTTCGTCTGTTGATTCAATAATATTATCGAACTAATATGACTGCGGTTGAACCAATTTAATAGGGTAACAGACAGGTATTGCACATGGCTTTATTTTCTTGCTGTTACATTCTGCGAGAATGTAATTCTTTTACAGATGGATTCTGTCTAAATATTTAGGTTTGTGCAGTCGGTCTTATGCTGTGTTCATAACGCAACAGGATGTGTATCATGGCCTAGTTCATGTTCTATAAGCATAAGTTGTGCCAATATTTATTCATTCTTGCAATTTTCCGACCCATGGAACATCCGGTGAATATGTATTTCACACAATATGAAACAAACCATCATTTTAGCTTTTAAGCTCGACTAAGCAATAAAAATGGCGAGCTATTCAAAGCATGTGTATCGGCATCAAAATATGTTCCAGAATCCGCGTTGACGTTGACGTATTGTTTGTTTGTTGGTTTTTTCGTCCTACCAACAGTATTTCCATTATTTGGAAATGGTGTCCACTTGAAACAGTTATAGTGCTGCCTTCACTGTGTATAGCAGGCCGTGGCATGATACCACACCCAGTAACATTGTCCTGGCATCGGGCTAACCAGTCGTGGAACTACCCTTATATTTGCTTGAGCGTTAGCAATTAAGCTATACAACAAGCATTTTTACGACTTTGGTATGTCGCGGCCGGGGTTCGACCCCGGGGCCTCCCGTACCTGGAGCTGACGCTCTCCTGATTGCGCACTAGGTCCGGTCTCGACGTGTTGTACTCAGGAATCAGTGCAGAAATGTTAACAAAACTGTTTACAACTGGGAGCTTAGCGTATTGTTTTCTTCCCTTGGTGTTACACAAATGGTGCTTCCTTCACTTTTACACCCCTCCTCGGGATAAAATGTGTAAATAGTTTCTTATGATGTTTCTGACATACAAAAACAAGTTTTCATAGATCCAGGTTGAGTTTTGTATGAAATATACGACGGTGTCAACTAATAATTGTGGGGCATAATAATGCTTGCCTGTTTAAGTTTTCAGATCAAGCTTATATCAAAGCATTTAAACAGACGAACTTATTGTTAGTTTTTCCCCTCTTTTACAATTTGACACTGAGCCAAAATAGCTTTACTAGTATATTAATAGACTGTTATTTTAGCTTCAATGTGTCCGAGTTCCCCACCCTAAAAGATGCCACCATGACACCATGCTATCATATACTCATATGTTAGTTTGAAGAGGTCATGACACAATTAGCCACACTCCATGTACAAGTATTTAATGCAATGCCAATGGTCAAGCCCCCCTCCCCCCGCCCCTCCACTGTGATCACAGTGTAAGGCCAGATAATGTCACATTCTATTTTTTTTCTAATGCCTTTAATCTATATTAGACTTTAAGTTGTTTTATTTTGGATGCAATTTTCGTTAAGAATAAATTGTGCAGTCCGTTCTACTGTTCTTTACTAAAGAATATTGCAGTTGTACATATGCTAGCCTTTAAATAGATAGATCTAAGATAAAATCTTTCGAACAACTACACTCTATCAGAGATATTATAAACAGGTAAAGATACGACATATCTGTATAAAGATTATGTTTAAAATAGTTGATTGATATACACAGAAACAATTGCATAGTTCCTATGATAGTGTTGGCTCTTAGTAAAAATAACGATTATGATAATGATTTCTTAATTGCGAACAAATGAGATAAAACGTTGTTTCTTAGATATAATTTAATCATTATAATGATATCACAGCAACAGCAAAGCTCAAACACATTGCCGTTTGGCAAGTTACCACTGTAAGCTAGAATAATTTGCATTCTAAAACATTTCTAAATATACTAAATGATTGTGTGCATGAGGTGTTTTCTACGGTTCACATAGTGTTCAATAAAACTAGCAAAACACATCATTTAAAACATTGTTTTAAGTATAAAGTACTTGTAGACTGTCAGATTTAAATAATTTTAACTCGATGGGTTTTCAAAGAAAAATGTATGCATTTTGTATACAAATGAATTCGAATTAATAAAATTCTACGCTAGAGCTTCAAGAAGTTTATATATAACATGCATCTTGTGATAAAAATTTTGTAAGTAAACAAGAAATGGTTGTAAGAATAACCATATATGTTTAAATATATTTCTAGACAAAGACAAACAAGGTAACTGTAAAAGTGACAAAAACACAGATACGAGACATAGCACAAAAAATGGAAAAATCAGCAGTTAGCGCCTTGGAACGGTCAGTCGGCAAAAGAACCCACTAGAATGCTTAAATCTGGTTTGCGGAACGCTCCAACCTCGCACTTCCAGAAGGGGTTTCTCTCAAACAAACCGTGTAAATAAAAATATCCCACCAAAGTGAGACAACTTACAAAAAACACCTGCATCGGGGGTTAAAACTGATAAAATAAACTATATATAAACAAAATGACTAGTAATATAATCAACTATTAACGTATGCACAAAATTCCTTTAATATCAATGATTAAATTTTGTGTTGGCACGTGACAAATTCGTTTGTGTCAGTTAGTAAGACTGATAAAAAAGGGGTTCATTGTTTAAAGTACAGTAATAGACATAGAGATGCGTATTTCAATGTGGCTTCATAATTTACACGTGATAAAGGCTCAGGTATTGGAGATTGGAAATCAAACAGATACCATGTTAAACGACAACTTTGATCTCATTCTCTCGCAAGATTAGACCCATCAGGTAAAGATAAGACTGCTAGTCCAATGTTCATGGATAGACCAACAGAAAGCTAAGAAAATAGTTTTACTCAAAAAAGTATTGTAGTTGTGCTTATTTCTAAAGGCATTTACAAACTCATCATGAAAAAACCAACATCACAAAAAGACAGCGTACATTTATTAGAAGAATAGCGTAGCCTACTAAAACTTTTTCTTTACGTGCACAAAGTGGTTAAAATATTTAGAGGTGTTTAAGATATGCATTTGGTATCAGGAAGCCTATTTGTTTATCATGCTGTCAAATAAATATCAACAGGAAAATTTGCACCTTGATGACATTCTTTCGCCACTACTTAACAGTTATAGTTTGACTTTGAATATATAAATATATGTTAATATATAACAAATAATACATGGCCTTGAGGGCAATATGCAAGTTTACGGACTGGTTGGTCAGACCGAGGAAGGAATATGGCCCGAAGCGCAGCTGAGGGCCATATACCTTCCGAGGTCTGACCAACCAGTCCGTAAACTTGCATATTGCCATCAAG
Source organism: Sinonovacula constricta (assembly GCA_007844125.1). NCBI lineage: Eukaryota > Metazoa > Mollusca > Bivalvia > Cardiida > Solecurtidae > Sinonovacula > Sinonovacula constricta. The sequence continues at coordinate 58,750,253 of CM017557.1, forward strand.
GCCATGTTTTATTTGTTATATTATACCGAATCTTAATCCTTTTATCCCTTTTGTTGCTTTTATGTTTAGTATAATTTGCTTTGAAATAATAATTGTATTTGTTCAGTTTGTGAAATATCTCAAACCCTAGTCGTTTTTCCATTATTTTCAAGCGATGCAGCAAAAAAAATCATTCTCTTCTTTTAATATTCCATTTTTTGTTGATTAAATTTAATAGTAAATATTACTAGACAAAAGACCCGGACTTTAAGAATTTCGTTCGTGTAGGTTTCAAAGGAAGAATCGTGGCCTTTTTCTGCTAGATATGTTCGAAAGAGCTTCAGTTTTGTCGCGGTTTTGGTGTTTTTTTAATCCTTAGATTCGCTGAGTTTAACTAAATCTGTCTCTGATAAAGAGGCGAATCACTAAGCCATTTTGACAATATCGTCTGTTTGTGTTGTCGTAAAATTCGCACGTCGTGAAAGTCGCGTTTAAATAGTCAAACAAACTTGATGACGTCATAAACAGTCTGTATAAGAATTATGAACCGGGTAGCCGATCAATATGCGATTTATGGACTGGATGACGTCATATTAAATATAGAAGGGCGTATGCAAATGAGGTATAATATATATAAATATATTTATCTATGTATTCATTTATATCGTCAGTTAAACACCAAAAAGGGCTAAATAACAATTTTGGTCAAATATGACATTTTTTTAAATGTTTTTATGTGATCTTTCTGTTAGAAACTTATTGAGCATCAGTTCCTATATTTTGGTCAAAATACATGACCTGAAAATTTTGTACACCATAGTATTTGCACTTTTGTGTACTGCCAAAAGGACTCATCAACAATTTTCTTCTGCCAGAAGGGCTCATCAGTGCTGATAAGGTCTTCTTTGATTTCTTGGATTAATGTGATAATGTTTGTTTGTAAACTCATTAGGCAGATACTGTGGTGTTAAAGTGTTTATATTACAGCAATTAGTGGGGTCCAGAAGCAGATAAATGTTCATTCTGAAGCAAGATTTTGTATTGGAGTGTTGAAGATTTTGGTCTTATTATTGTGCATAGTTTTCAATATTTGTACTGAAAATAGAATCAGGTAAGTGCCTTTTATGTTTTCTATATCTTGAATATAATAATACAGTTAAAACTTAAACAGATTTCTTAAGTGCTTTACTTACAAAATTTAGTACAATTAGCGAGGATACTGAATTCATCTTTTTGAGTTCTTTTGGCTCTTATAATACAATTGTTTACTTTTTATTAAATTTATAATATCTAAAATAAATTTATGATTTTTGTCACAGGTTTAATACTTAGATTACATAATTTATTGCAATACAATGCACTTAAAGATATTGAAAAGTATTCAGTTTCATTTAAAATTGCTGATGAGCCCTTCTGGCATGGATCAAAAATGAATTTTGCAAAAGTATTCATGACGGTCCATTATATTTTAGGCGAATATTGTTCACGAAGAAGAAGAATGGTCTGATTCTGACTTCTACACAACGCAAGAGACAATAACTGATTTTGAAAGTATGTCAGATAAATCATATTTTGAAAATATGTAGGGAAAACTTGTAACATTACTTTTGTAAAATCTTATTAATGAAAATACAATCGAAATTATAATTATGCTACAACCAGTGATACGTTGCTTACCGAATTATTAGTGTATCAATTTGTTGCAGGATCTATATACCAGTTTTTTTATATGTTTTCTTATGTATTGCAGGGATGAACGGTATGAATGAAGATCCAAAACAATCTTTTACTGAGGAATCATCAAATGTATCACACAGTCAAGGCAACACTGATGTAAAGGTGCCTGAAGTCATGTCTGATTCTGATGATGTTCCTCTTTCAATAATTCAAGACAAACTTAAGAATAAGAGAGAGCCTGAACAACAGAAACACGATCTGTATGAAGATATCTCTGAAGAAGATAGTTGTGAAGATGAACGCTACAGACCATCTTCTGATGCATCTTTGAGTGAAGGCTACTGTTCTTCCCATTCAAAAGAAAGAAAATTTGGGTACAGAAAATAATAAGACCCTTCAAGAGGGAGGAAAATAGAAAAAGAATGTTGAAAGAAATCAGTGATTCGAGTTCAGGCCTATTACATAACAAAGCACCAATAATAACAAGAAAAAATGCAGAAGAAAACTACACAATTTAAACAACAACAATACAATCAGCATTTGGAGAAAGCCCTGAAACAGAGCAAGGCTGATCACACGCTAATTTACAGAGGGGTGAGACAAGCAATATTTAATACATATTATGACGGAAACATGACTTATGAAAGACAAAAAGACTTCATATGCCAGCATATTGATGTCCGCCCAACTAGCAATAGGTATAACACCAAACTTACAAACATAGCAAAAGAACATTTTTCTTGACCTAAAAACACACAGAAAGTAATTCCTAAAGTCAAAACTGACAAACATGGGAACAGGGTTAAATGGCTGAAGGTTAAAGTGCTGAAAGTAACGAAGGAATGTCCAGAAGAGATTCAAATTAAATACGAGTATGACGAAGAGTTCAGAAAATAAATGTGACCAGATCAGCACGCCCGTCTGCTATTGCCGGTGACCTTCAATGAAAGTATGATGGGAAATTACCGATTTCCGAAGAAGAGATCTGTGTGATTCGTTAGTCATTCCTGTGATATACAGAGAATTTTATGAATCCTTACAAACAAGCAAATCTGCTTAAGACCAGTTAGCACTACAAGACATTAATGATGAAGACTCAGACAGCTCTGTGGGTGATAAGACAAGGCCAAAAACATAGAAGATGGTTACAAATGGTTTCAAAAAGACTTTCGAAACTGACATGCACCTTAAAACAGCAGTTATAAAGATCTTAATGTATTAATGGACTTAACACATTCATGAACTGCGTGATTTAGATCTGATGAGCCCTTTTGGCTTTATTAAATTGCTCCCTGAAAGTTAAATATTTCTTTCTGCCAAAAGGACTCATCAACAAAATGCCCTTTTTTGGCAATGTTTGTGTGTTTCTTATATTTTGCTTCCTGAGGATAAACATACTATGAATTACTACTGACATGTGCAAAATATAAATTCTTTATCGCCAAAAGTGGATTTTTAAGATGCATCTAAACTTTACACCAGTTTTTCTCCATAATGTGAAAAATACTGTTGAGCCCTTTTGGCTTTTAACCGACGATATGCACTTAATTTACTTCCGTTTCCGCTTTTATGTAACAAATTAATCGATTATTTGCCATTGAAAACTCGTTACAAGTGGTACATATGTTCTGGTATAGATACTTTCAAAGGTAGACAAAAATATCGAAAATCTGAAAAGAGAAACGTTTGTTATGACTCGGTCCTTCACGTGAATATCATTAAATAAGTATTTGAGTAATGTAAAAGAAAGTGCGCCGAGAAAGTTGGTAAACACGTTGTTATTGCTAAACGATGCGACTGCATTGGTGAGATTTAGCGCTAACATATCTGCGGTGTGCCCGTGGTTCTGTCCAAACCTAATCTAGGGTCTTACCTTACGAATGATTGGCTGGATGTGTGACTATAAATGTATCGAAACGATGCAACAAAAGACAAACAAAACAATATTTCATCCTTTGCATATCGTCGAAATATCGAGATACAAACACTTGGCTTTGATATAATAGACATGTAAATCGGCAGCATGCTTTAGATGCATTTAATTAATAATGTATCTTTCTGGACGGTGTAAAGATAGTATTTATCAAACTATAAATGCACACAATAAAGAACAAAAAATGCGTCTAGTGATTTACTATATTGTCTCCCGGCACTTCTTGTGACATGTTCCCGTCATTAACATGAAACTTTGTGCATACCATTAGTTCGTAGGACGATATCCTTCCGTTATCGCTGTAATGGACAGATGTTCGAGGAGGTTTGGGGAAGTCAATATGTTGATCATTTACTTCAGGAGCAATTGAGCTCGCAAGCAAAAGGCATGATGCAATGTATTGAAATAAAAATGTTCCTAGCAGAAGCGATTTCCATAAACAGTTAACCAACGGGGTTTGTCATATCATTGTCTCTTAAAGACGTGGATTTTAAAGTACTGATAAAAATATTTAAAAAAAAAGAAATTTCTGAAAAAAATAACATAAGTATTTAACTTACTTACTGAATAATAAGGAACAGGCCACGTCTTCAAGTATATTTATGTTAATATCTTCTGTCAATGTCCTTGTTTCTGCAGACGAGTTTCTGAAAGCCATTACTATAATGTACTTTAAATAGCTTTACTAGAAACATGTTAATGCGTCTGTCGTTTCAGCATTGAACAAACTGACCACTGAGAAATTGTTTTAATAATATGTAAATAAACAGTCTTACATGTTGCTGAAAGTTAACAATGGCTTTCAAACTAGTTGGAACGAGACTGGCGAAAGTGTTATTGCTCTGTCTTAATAAATGTCATATATATATTGTATATGTTTTATTTCTTCTGTTAAATATAATTACATGTAGTTATCCCAATCCTTTTATCCTTTTACATCATTTCTTCACTTATGTTATTCAAAGCTAAGTGGATGCATTTTTGTCAGTGAATCACCTTTAGTGTTAAAATACAATATTACTTCTAAATTGGTTTCCACACAGTAAGAATCATTCATATTATATGCATATTTGCATGACCTTAATCATCTAAAAGGCATATAGCAGTTTTAAATCAAACATCAAGGCTGTTTCAATGGATTTTGAAGTTATTTACAAATCTATGCACCCACGAGCTAAAACAACTTGAATAAGCTTTTTGAATAAACCGCTTTCGCCACGAATCGATACTTTGAAAATGTATCATATTTATACAATGTGTGTTTGTTATTGAATTGAAACATTATTACAGAATAATGTTGACAATACCTAAACTAATAACAGCAAGCTGAAATTATTAGTACATGTTTGATTTTTGAATCTTGAAAATGAAAATTCAATATTACAGCAAAGGTATGGGAACTCTCATAAAAAATAATATTATCATTTCGTTTTAATTGTTCAGCAACCGAACCATATTAAATAACACATTGCTATGTATTTATCTAAATCAAATCAAATTATTATTTAAATACAAAAACAGGACTGATGATTAAAATTCCATTGAAAATTCCTTTCCTTTATGAAAATTTAATGTTTATTAAAATAACATTCATTTTATAATTTTTATTTATATGATAATAATTATTCTTCTTAATCTGCAATACATGTATGTATGAGATAAGTGGCATTTAAAATATATTAAAGGTAAAAGGTGTTGAAGAAAAATGTCATTTGTTATCCAATAAATGGTTGCTACCATATATTAAACTAAAAAGCTTAAGTTTTGCACACAAAAAAAAGAAAAAATGTCCTTTACACAGTATAGGAATGTAGATAATGAAATCAATTTTCCTAATTAGAAAACGAACCTTTAATGTTTATTGATCAAAAATTTAATAGGTAGTTTAAATGTTTAAAGTTGTTTTCTTTGCTTATTAAAACCCAGTAGATTTATAAGACACTAAGGCCTGTATTCACCAACCATTTTTAAGCCTAAGTCATGACTTAAGGCCAAGTCATAATTTTCGCACCAACAAAACTTAATTTATTTATGAAGTTTCAATGTGGTTTTTAGCTGAAAGTAGCAATGTTAAAGTTTCAAGATAAAATACGGACATGAATACATAATGAAGATATTGTTGAATGGTTTGTGAATACAGGTCTAAGTTTAAAATGATTCAATCACTTATTTAATTATCCCTTATTTGCTAACATTAATTCTTGCAGTCAAATCAAGACTAATAGCAAGACCAAGTTTTGCTTGCATAACTGTATTAAATTGCAGTATCATCAAATTACTTCTGTACAATTTAGTTTAATTTTAAGAGCACATGCAAGCGTTAACGACCTTGTCCTTGAATTAAGCTATAGTCCGTTTGACATTGAAAGGGCAAAATGGCTTAGAGAAAACTTCACAATTCAAAGTGCATGTCATTTAAATGTGCATGTCAATATCAGAAAACCATCTGTGGTTTGGATGTCAGAAAGATGAGCTAATATCAATATTTGGTTTTACTCTTTACTAAAATACGACTCTAGTTTAAGACTTTACAACTAAGCCAAATAGTACATCAGATTTACCTCAACGAAAAAATACCATAGATCTAACATCTATTTGAATTTTATTGACACACTCACAATTTTCGGTAAAGAACATATATCTTTGCATTTGATTGCTGATACAGTGTATCATTCGCTAAGACAAATTAAACCAAACTGATATTTTATATATGATGTATATATGCATATATACATGTATGTATTTTTCTTTCAGAGGTTCATGTTACATACACAAACAAGCCAATTTTAAAAAGTCCCACAGCTTATGCCGATTATATAATATAAATATTGATTTTCTTCTTTATAAGAAATTATGCATTTAATATGTTTATTAGCTGCCGTGGTAGGTGTGTGAGAGCATTGGTCCAACTGCTACATGTTCATGCAAACATATCCTGTTTCCGATTGTTTTTTAAATAATAACAATAAAATGCTATATTGTTTCATGTGCCAATTCAAAATTATGGCTAAACATAAGTAATAATGAGATCAAACATTTGAGACTAATACATGAATTATAGTATACAAAAGCTCTTTTGAAATTGTCTTACTAAAAGCAAGATTCAAACAAAAACGAAGTCCAACGTCAAGAATATTGTAGCCGTATATTGAGTTTATTTAAGGCTACCGCATTAAAGCTTGCATATTTCCATATATACTTCAAGTTCTTATAGTCAATAATCAAATCATTAAAACTATATATGCTAGATACACTTCAATTTCTGCAAAAACAAACATTGTTACTATCATCGTTAAAGTATCTGTTTGTTGGTATTTTAAGCATTCCTAAGTATTTTAACCCATTAAAGCTTTTTGGAGGCCAATTACATTTCCAGAAAATGGTGCATAATTGAGCTGCGTTTCTCTATCTTGCTGTAAACACATACGCTCTGGCACAACATAAATTCTGAAAATAGATGGTTATCAGACATAACGGATTTTTCTTATCTTAGAGATTAGAAATAAAGCTTTTACCAGCAAGTATGACATGAGCGGTTTTTAATGGAATGATGATTAATGTCTTTTTATAAACCTAATTTACTTATACGTTAAGGATTGAGCTAGAGAGGCAGCTAAAGATATGTTAGTTCGGTCTCTCTATACGCTCAGTTTTGACTTGGTGAATAACAGATGTCTTTGACGATCATGAAGGTAACGAGACTTTGACCAACATGATTGCTTTGAGAGAGAAGGGATAGGAAATTGATAAGGTAACCTTCTACTAATGAAAACATTGCAACCATTTCTAGGCAAAGACACACACACATACACACACGTGAGTTGATGTAAAAGTGACAGAAACATTAAGAAATCACATTGCACACATGAATACCAACAGTAATCGACCACAAACGGTCAATCGGCAAAAACACACATGGAGGTGCTTAAACCTGGTTTACTGATCGCTCCAACTTCGTAGTAAAGGTATTTTCCCGAAATACAATGGATGCAATTAAAATGTATACAAACAAGAGACAACTAAGAGTAAGCAAATGCATCATGAGTAAATTAACTGAACTGAAAATGCAATTTACAAACTCATAAACAATAAATGCAGTAACTATAGAAAAGTGTCTTAAACACGATCCACATGAACATGCGTTGAGTTGCCTCAATAAATAAACAGTTTCTAAAGAGTCACTTTAAAATTAAAAGGTTCACGCGATGACGTATACTAAGAACGATTAAATGACTTAAAAAGATTAAAAAGCAGAGATTCCATTTGAAATTAACAGTTAATTTGTATTCATTTAAAATAAAATAAAGTTTCTACCTAAATCCTTCTTTTTTTTCATTGTTAATATTGATAGCTTCCATGTGAAGTCATAGGCACTGATAAGACAGTTTAAGGCAGCCATTTTTGAAGGCAGAAGCTAATGCAGAAATCAGGAAATATGTGTTGTATTAAACTGTGTTTTTATTTTTCAGTATATTTTACTCAATTTTATATAAAATTTAACAGCTTTCATGAAGTATTCTAAATATCAAAACTATATGTAATTTGAACTACCACTAAACAAGGGAATTTTCTTCTATCCACGCTTCTCAAACCGCTAACGTTTCGTTGTGCTACATTTACCCATAGACACTGAACATAATATTTGATGCGATAAAGCTTGTAAGGAACAAAGGGATTGTTTTATCAATGTCTGAACAATTATAAAAAAGAAAAAAAAAACTAATACAAAGAAAAGATAATGATTCATGCCAGATTTATTTACACTCAAAAGTATGCAAAAGAAAACGCGATTTAAATAGAAAAAACACTGTAAAGTTAGTTTCACTGAAATTGAAAAATGCAACAGAATGCTGGTACCTCTTGCTCTTTTTCAGATAAATGGAAAAAATAACGGCCATCAATTTTTTTGCTTAGTTTCAAATCTGGTTGCATAAACTAATTGATTTGGTTGTATGTATTCCATATTTAATTAAAAGAAATATAATGCAAAGCTAGAAATAGTTAGTACTTTCACATATCTCGATATTGTTTTCTCTACAAGTGGGTCTTTTTTCAAAGAATATGAACCTATGTCGGACCAATCGTTCAAAGTCATATTTAAGTTAACACAAAATCTAAGCAAGTTTTCAGACATTGCAAAAAAAACCAACACAAATTAAAATTATTTGACAAGTTAGTGGTTCCAGTATTCAAATATGGTGCCCCGGTGTACGGCTTACGAAAATGCAAATAAACTAGAACGCGTCCACAACAAATTTCATAAAAATATTCTTTCTGTAACAACTCAGACACAAAATTCTTTTATATGCGGCAAATAAGGCAGATTACTGCTAAGAGAAAGTAGATTAAGTCATATAATAAAATACTTGCTGAAAGTTTTTGGAAGCAAGGAAAATATACTGACTAACAAAATCTACAACCTTATGCTCTTTGAACCCAACCATGGGCCTAAAATGTTAAATAAGTAAATAAAAAGGTCCTATGAAAAATAACAACAGATATTTAAATCTAAACGACCTCTAGACCATGGCCAACAGGGTAAATGTAAATGTGACAAAAACAAAGAGACCAGACATAACACACGCACACACAAAAACAGCAGTAACCGCAGGACCGACTGTGGTGGTTAAAAACCTGGTTTGTGGAACCCTCCAACCTCGTACTTCTAGATGCATATAGATTCTCACACGTATGGGTAAAGCAGGATGTAGAGAATGAAATTATATGTTTAAAAATGTGTAAGCAACAAGCAAGAGACTGCTTTTTGTAAACGTGGACAACTACTGTAAAAGGTTCGCCAGAGCCGCTTCATAAGTATTTTTGTTTCCAATTAAATATCACAAAATGTGTAGTGGCTTTAACCAAGTTGATAGTTTTTTTCACATATTTGAGACATTGAGTCGGATGACATAAACCACACCCCATACCAAGAAATGAAAGATTGTCAGATATGCATTAAACAACAATATGAGTTCCATTTTCTTTTTGAATGTCATTTGTAATGAACTTAGAAATATATACATAAATAAATATAAGTGGAGGAGACCAAACATAATTAAATATGTAGAACCTATGCAGCTGTCATATACAAAGTGCCTTAAAAATCTATCAATTTTTATACAATTTTGATAAAAGAATGCATATTATTTTGTGATGACACATTTGTAAACGTCTAGGGTTTACAATAAAATACACATTATACATTATTAGATTTTTTGACATAAGTATAATTGATTTATTTGTTGTTAATTACTTAAAACGTGTCAATGCACGTTGTAACGAATATACATGTATAATTGTAATGTAATTTTACAACGGATGTGACAGTTTTAATTGCTGAAATCGATACACATTTTTAATATGATAAAACACACACAAGGCTTATATGACTGATATTAATAATATACACGGCTCGTAACAGTTTGGGTGCATTTTTGGTGTTTTAAATACATAAAATATACTCGTACGTATTTTCGTGATGTTTTTAACAGTAGAATAAGTTCAGTGAAACTCCGTTAAATGTATTTCTGTGCTTTACTAACATCCATATTTATCTGTATCTAGAATAAGGAATGTATATGCTCATAACATAATTTATCTATCTATCTATCTATCTATCTATCTATCTATCTATCTATCTATCTATCTATCTATCTATCTATCTATTTATCTATCTATCTATCTATCTATCTATCTATCTATCTATCTATCTATCTATCTATCTATCTATCTATCTTTCTATCTACTATCTATCTATCTATCTATCTATCTATCTATCTATCTATCTATCTATCTATCTATCTATCTATCTAACTAAATATAAAACTATACTTTAAACTATATCTCCTTCATATCTCTTCATCTAGAACATTTACAAATTTAATTTTAAAAGCGGTTACTTTTATTGTCATGTGACTTCTCATGTGGACATTGGCTCTGCCCAGGTAGTCTTTTTCCGTAACGACATCCAGAAGACAACATAGTGAACGATTTTTTTTAAACTTCTGTTAGATAGGTGACCTACCGACTTATACTCATGTCAAAAATGAGGTCTGTGGTGTTAATTTATGCTTAAAAGATATGTCTTCAACCGTCATATTCCATTATAGTTCGTGTTCTGAAAGGTAAATATCTGAAACCAACAGCATTTGAATGAATATTGTCTTCTTAATTAAAATTACAATGTTATAATTAGGATTTACAGATTATTGTTTTTTTTTCTAAATAATTATATTTTAATAGCTCCTGATCAACACATCATAAATATCAAATAGCGTTAATATCCTTGGTATACTAATCCCCGTCTAAAAAATCTAACAATTAATTACATTAAAACGTTTCAAACTTAAAAAAGTGAAAATTTTGAGTCTCATCTAAATAATTAAAAGAAGTTCCACTTGAGTTTGATTATTTATGTTTAATCATCTCTGTCCAAATGTTGGATCTTTTTTTGGACAGTTTACGTTCATTATCAAAAATGTCTAGCCATCTGTGTTAATAGGTATTATGCAAAATTGAATTTCAAAGTTCAACGGGTATGACGGAGATGTTGAACTTAATTTATAAGCCTTATAATTTATACTTATACTGTATAAGATTGCAGAATCAGTAATTGTCCATAATAATGCTGTTAAAGCATGTATACTATAGCCCATTTTACGCTACATACACTTAAACAGTTCATATAACATTAATTAATGTAAATTGAGATTAATACGTTTAATGGATTGTGCCAATCATCTTAATTGAAATATCGCCTTCGTAAATTGGCGATAATTGATTTACGGTATCTATAACAGAGGTATCAAATAGAATGGAATTGATTCGGTTTTCAGCAGAACTTATATTACATTCCATTACATTATGGTATTCCCCGAATATGTCTTAACCGCAGTAACCAAATATAAGAAGATAACAAGTGTCTTTTTATAGTTGGTCACTGCGGTTGAAACATATTCTCGGAATAACGTATAATGTAATGGAATATAAAAAGTAGCAAATGTAGGATGCGTAAAACAATATGTAGGCATAGTAACAGGAATGGTTTATGAATGTCATAATACTATAAAACATTCAGTATTTTTACTATTCATCCTAAGACCATTTCTGCCATTGTGAAGAATTAATATAAATGGAATATTATTACATATTATGAAGATAAGAAAACACTGGCTTTGATAAAGTCTTTTATATATTGAATTTATATTGCACTTTTATACAGTGACGTCTGTTTTTGTAGCTCTTAAAACACAAATTTCGTCAAATTAAAGAAGACGGCACTTTATATTTGAATCAATAGTTCTTTGAGTGCCAGGAATTTTAGAACTGAACATTCCAATGTCCACGCTGGTTGTGGACAGCGTTTACATTTCATTGCCTCTTGCGTGGAAAACACTGGATGTCTGGATATAAATAAATTTTATTCTGTGTGTGTATTGAGTTAATATAGAATAAAAATGGAAAGTGATCTTACAATGAAAACTTAATCAGTTCGTTCCTCATCAGACGAATAAAAATAAAGTTAAAAAGTCGTAGCAATATTAATTGTCAAAAACCTCAGAAACAAATTTTCTGCAAGCTCTGCGTTCTGCATTTTTGCCCCAGTGTAAGGCTGTTAGATTTTGACAACTAATTGCTGTGCAGTGCATCACTAGATGTTGGAATGCAAACAAGCCAATTACCCCCAATCTGAAAGATCGCATGCGATAAGGTCTTTGCGACCATATACTGTATTAAAAACATAACATTTATTGTTAAGTATTCATTGCCAAGCAAATCCCATTTTTTAAATGATATTGTTTTCTGCAAGGTCAAATTAGAAAGTAGTGTCATTTTACCGCATTATTGTTCTTAACTTGAAATCAGTCTGTTACTAAAAATAGTAACACAATTAATGATTTAAAATTGTCCTTTTTAACTCATTATGCATGCATAGATTATTCAAGACTATGCAAGTGTTGCAGTATCCAGTAAATGGTTTCAGAAATTTCGCGCAATCGCAGAAAAAGACTGTTTCGCGCGGACGTAAATTTGCGCAAATACATGTAACAATCCATTCGGACATTAGCACGTTTCGGTTACGTATGTGGAACTATATGGTTAAATGTTAGCTTAGGTTTTAAATTCGCGCACTGGCCCGAGCGCGAAATACGCGGAAATAAAGCCATCGCTAAATAAAATGATACCACAGTACATATTTGTTGAAATGTTTATCATTATACGACACTAAACGAACGACATTGTTCACATATCAATTTGCATTATGCAATGTTGCTGACTAAAGATCTTCCTTATGATACGATCACTGTTTTTAAGCCAACTGTCATTTGCATTGATTATATTATTTATTTAAATACTACAACAATCTGAGCATTTACTCGAACTAAGGCAGAATGAAAACAATGATATAAAAACTCAAATTATTATCTTATGAAACCTCTGCAGACTTAACGTTAAAATGTTGAGTCTAAAGTTTATTTTGTTTATTATGACAGCTGTGGACCAATATTGGAGGGAAAAAATAAGCCAAATACCGACACAACATATGTTTGTTTATTTATTTATTTATTTTTAGTTGGTTGGCTGGTTGGTTGACTGGTTGGTTTGTTGGTTTGTTGGCTGGTTGTTTAGTTGTTTAGTTAGTTAGTTAGTTAGTTAGTTAGTTTGTTTGTTAGTTTGTTAATTAGTAAGTTAGTTAGTTAGTTAGTTAGTTAGTTAGTTAGTTAGTTAGTTAGTTAGTTAGTTAGTTAGTTAGTTAGTTAGTTAGTTAGTTAGTTAGTTAGTTAGTTAGTTAGTTAGTTAGTTAGTTAGTTAGTTAGTTAATTAGTTAGTTAGTTAGTTAGTTCAACGTTTAGAAATATCTTGAAAGCATATCTTTTAAGCATTCTTGTTAACATCTGTAGACTAAATTTCCAACTTCCTAAATCACACAAGTTTCCATAAACTTTATAATGTTTTAAGAGCATATGGTGAGAAACCTTTTCAATCTTAAATGTTTTGCTTTTTTTAAGAAATAATACGTTATTCCTCAAATATCACGATGAATTATAAATATTAATATCTGAACTTAACGATGGTTTTAACTGCGTTTCATGCTGATTTGAAAAAACTATTTATCCGATATGCATTGTATTAAATGTTGATTTGACAGAGACGATAATATGTCATGTTTTTACTACTTTGTTTCTTGAAACCACATTTCTGTTATTGCAATTATGAAATGGATACTCCCCATGCAGGTGCTTCCTGTTCAGTGTCTCACCTTGACGGGATGTTTTTATTTGCACTGTTTGTTTGATAGAAGAAAATTCAGGAAGTGCGAGGTTATAGAGCTCTAAAAACCAGGTTTAAGCACTCCAGTCTGTCCTTTTACCGACCGACCGTTCCAAGACGGTAACTTCTGATTTTTCTTTGTGTGTGTTTTGTCTCGTCTCTGTGTTTTTGTCACATTTCCATTCACACTGTTTGCCTTTGTTGAGAAGTAGTTTAGATTTAAATAGTTTACGAAATCTGTTGACATAGCAACGGTTTACTAAGATGTATATACCATGTTACCGATTTGTATTGAACTTTTCCTATTAACATTCTTTTATCAATAGTGTTGCTGTGGTGCAGACTCATATTTTATATAAACAAAAAAGTTACGCTTTGCCCTGGAGAATATCAAATTCTCCGGATGGAAATATATTAGACTTATTAATATACATAATGAACGTATGCTATGTATTCGTGTAAACAGTATTGGTTGTAAATAGTAAATTTTTAAAGACAAGGCATGATCCTTTGAAGAGGTGGTGTAGTTCACTGAATACGCCCCCAATGAGATTGAAACTAAACACTACACATTCCTAGCCTAATGAAACTCATTTACAATGCATATTGACTTTTGTGTTTTGCTTCTATTTGTCAGATGCAGTCAGTCTTCTTTATGCTTTACTTTAGTTGTTTACTCAGCTCCAATTAAAGTTCAGGCGTGTCCAAACATAATGCAATGATCGCATTATCCGCTGCAAACAGTTCGACTTTAATCTGTGACCGCTTTTCACAGTACAGTTAATGCAATACCGGTTATACGTATATACCGGATTTTTTCTTCGTAACCTTTGTAATATACGATTATTGAAGTGGTACTCCAACATTGAGTTTCAGTTAAATGCATATCACGGTTAATTGCATACATTTTTGGGGGAAGTTATATATGCAAATAAGCGGAATCAACGGTATTGTTGTTCAATAAAAGGTCTGTTCAGCCACCGCAGACTCGAAGTTCAAAGCTTCATCTTTAAGGAAGACTATATGTTTTCATGAGACCTCGACTGGTATCGGGTTCACCTCTATTATGCCATTACTTTCAGACCAATATAAAGCAAGGCTCGTCTTATATTATTATTTCTTTTCTTGTTCTCAGGAATGCTTCAACGGCTGTTTTAAATAATACGGTTATAAAAGAGTTAAAACCATGCAAGTTTAGAAAAAAAACGGTCTTATATGTTTTTCAACCATTTTCTATATGTAAAACCATTTTCTAAAACACATTTTTTTCGAAATTGGATGTTTGAAGTATGAAGAACTCATGCACACGATCAATCTTGTCTCATTTTATACTTTGTTATTTGTCTTATTTTTTTTACAGAATATAACGCAGATGTTATACGCAGATTCGATATTCCTCAGCGCTCTTAAAGTGAGTCATATAAATATGAACAATCTTTTGTACGGTATATTAAATGATACTAAAAGCACGCATCTTTGACAACTTAACTTTCAAGTTAACAGGCATACATGCGCAAGTAATATATTTGCTAATGTATATCAAACCAAACTGACAGTTTAATGGACTAAAATAGATACGTTTTGTGAACTATTTACAATATAGAAGATCGTGGTATTTACGTGCAGCTTTAATCTCTGATTGGTATGCTACTTAGTCAATACGACCACATATCAACAACTGCACCTTGCCATGATTCAGTTCCAAGAACCGTTATATATTCACCACAGCTGCAAAAACACAAACCTCTTCAAAAACAAATACGGATAAAGTATATACGCCATCAAACAACCACACGTGTGCCTTAACTGGAAGCCTTATCGTTTGGCCAGGATTTATATTCAATCTTATTGCAGCTAATTCAACTGTGAGGAATTTTTTTGGAACAATATATATTATGCACTTATTTATCTTATTTTAAAATAGTCCTTGCGGCTTATTATTTATTATGGTTTGCTAGATTAAATGTTATTATTATTATTATTATTATTATTATTATTACTATTATTATTATTATTTCAATTGAAATAATCGTATTAATTGCAGGAGAATTAGCTAAGCGTAACGACCTAATGTTATCATGTTTTACTATAAAAAAGGTTAGATACCTTTAGATAAGCATGATTAGGGTGCCATATTTACAAGATTATTTAAATATACATTCTGATGGTTTCCTGCAGTAACTTTACCATAGCATTAAACCATGGCAAGACAAGTTTGTTAACTGTCTCATTTTCAAGCGAGTCATTACGTGTCTATTAAATTGAGAAATCCGTGCTGTCAATTTAACTTCCATTTTAAACTGGATTGCTTTTCGTTAATTTTACTTCGAACAAAAAAATAAGATGGTAACATATGCATTTTTATCTTATTTTTAGTACCAGCAAATCCTGCTTATCTTGAAAACTAATTAATGTTCTGTTTTGGGAAAATAACTATTTTATTCCTTTCCATTTCATACCAATGTTGTTGTTTGTTTGTTTTTCAAATCTCCTGCAGAGAGGCAGGTCGTTTGATGATTATATTTCCTGACTTAATTGTCTTCGACATCAAGATGATGGAGTTAATGCCTCGTAATATTCTCGTAAACTAAATAATTGGGTGCAATTAAACAAATTTACAAAGAGCTACTTCAGTCGTTGCCAAACTAGATAACACTGATTGGTTTTAAATTGGTGTACATCATACCAAAGTTTTAAACAAATACCACACCAAGCAACTGTTCCCTCACATGACCGCTAGGATTGAATTTGATTTACGTTTATCGTCAGTGTTTACTTTGGCAGTTTGTATGCTTCTTCGTTTCTTCATTTATGTAATTGTGCGAAATTTTTATTTTAAATGTCACTTTGTTACAAACTATAACAATTTGCATTAGCCAGGGCAAATTTGTAACGTCAAAGCCGGTTTGATTTCTTTTTTATCACTTTGAAATAACACCGTTTACCCTAGCATTGGGTTAATAATTAATAATTATTTAACAATTGTATGTGTACGTAAGATAATTATGTCGCTTCGATGTATATAAACATGTGTACCTTCTGACATAATAAGCAATGCAAAATGTTTAATAACGGTTTATGAAAAAAAAACGGAATTGATATTTTCAGTAAATTTATGATTCTACACAAGATTTTAGTATACATTTTACAATCTTGTAATGTAGTTAAATAAATTATGGAAAAAAGCACATTTCATTTGAAATGACTTTTATTACAAAGAACAAAAAAAACTTGAAAGGTCGGCGTTTTACAGCTAATACCATTAGTATTTATATTAAAATGAATCGCTACATCCAATTAAACAGTAGGTAATCCCATTAATTAACTTTTATTGCTTCTTCTTAACAACATTTTCGGGAATGACATCGGTTTTATTATTAATCCAGGACATTTTTATTACACGTCAAACGTCTACGCAGTTTGACATTACAAGCCTCTACAATCCGATTCTCCGTAGTTTCCGTGTAAAGGCGGCGAACGCAGCCCTCTGATGACACTATTCTTACTTAATGCTCTTTGATCTCGTTGTCTGACGGTCTGACGTCAGGCAATTCTGAAACAAAAATGCTTCTTAAACTTGCGGATTATGCATCCTATTTCAATATACTCAAAGATGCAAATTGTATTCTCTATTCCATCTGTTATCGTGCACATTTTATATCACATGTCGAGTGTGTATAAGCTCGAATAATGATGAACTTGCACTGGTTACATATGTACTTATAGTTTAAAGTAAATTGTAAGTAGTTTAATGTGACTTGTAAGCAGCATATTGTGACTTGTACACATCATATGACTTGTTAGCAGTTAAATGTGAATTGTGAACAGGATTATGTGACTTGTAAACATCATAATATGACTTGTAAGCAGTTTAATGTAACTTGTTAGCAGCATAATGTGACTTGTAAACATCATAACGTGACTTGTTAGCAGCATAATGTGACTTGTAAACATCATAACGTAACTTGTAAGCAGTTTAATGTGATTTGTAAACATTATATTGTGACTTGTAAGCAGTTTAGTGTAAATTGTAAGCAGCAAAATGTGACTTGTAAACAGCATAATGTACCTTCTTAGCAGCATAATGTGACTTGGAAGGAGCATAATGTGACTTGTAAACATCATAATGTGACTAATGTGATTCATAAACATCATTACGTGACGTGTGAGCATTTAAATGTGATTTATAAACATCAAAATGTGACATGTAAGCAGTTTAATGTGACTTGTAAGCAGCAAAATGTGACTTGTAAACAGCATAATGTGACTTGTAAGCAGTTTAATGTGACTTGTAAACAGCATAATTTGGCTTGTAAGCAGTTTAATGAGATTTGTAAGCAGTTTAATGTGACTTGTAAACAGCATAATTTGACTTGTAAGCAGAATAATATGACTTTCAAGCAGTACCATGAGACTTGTAAGCAGTTTAATGTGACTTGTAAACAGTTTAATGTGAAGCAGTTTAATTTTACCTGTAATCATTAAGTACCTTACATATTTTAGTTTCGTTCCTGAAATACGGCACCACATGCGGTCGTACAATTATTACAATATTGTATTTTTAAAATAAAATGATAAATTTGTTTAATTATTTAAAATAGTTTATAGTATAATAGTAATAGTAATTAAATCAATACAATGATGCTTTTTGTACACTTGACATTGTTCTTTTGAACTATTAATACCAACAATAATACAAGTAGGTATAATGCTAATGTCGAGATTCGTTCCTAAAGTCTAACCATAGTTAATCGAGATGTAACTTTATTTAAAACGGTTATATTTCTAAAAATATAATTCAGTTTCATTTTAAATTTTTGTTGTAAAATAACGGAAACACATAATGTAGAAGATATATTACAAAGAAAACATTTGACCATATGTCAATAATAAACTCACAAAGCAGGAAAAAAACCTCGATTGCTTTAAAGCATGTCTACTCTTATGTGAAGATGGTTAAATGTCTTTAAAAGATTCGGCTTCGTTCAAAGCAACACTGCTCATTTGATTGTGTAATAACACTGCACACTTTAATTAACTTCTATCTAAAGTAAATGTTCAAAGAAGCACCAATAAAGAGATTGTATTATTTATTTAAACGTTGTTTTTTTCATCAAATATTTTTTTTACGAAAATAAACCCTTTATTTAAAATAATTCAATAGTGATATGCATATAATGGCTATTCATTATTAAATTCAATAAAAGGCATTAATACTATCAAACTATTCCCCAATCAAACTTTTCGATTTTGCTAATGTACACACACGAGGAAAACAGCGGGTTATTTTTTCGAGTGTTTATTCCGTCTCAAGCAGTCACGTGTGTCTTCAGAAACCTCTTGTTCATTCAATTGATTTTGCGTAGGAATCTGTCCTCACTTCCGACCTACTTAACAAATGTTGACGCAATTTCAATCCGAATATGAGAGCGACTCGCATTGGTAAAAATTCGAGGTAAAAATGTTTACCGTTTGTTCCTACTAAATATCCCCGGAGGCGTAACAATTTGAAGAAAGGGTGTTTATTTTGAAATAAACAAAATAAATTTCCCACATCATATGGGTAAACAATGCAGAAAACATCACATAATACCGTTAGTGTCAATTATACGTGAAGTGTCAAATAAAGACCGAGCGACAAATTTAAAGCAAGAATAATTCTTTGGTGTCTGGGTCTTTGAATGCTCGTCTTCTTAAAATAAGATGTTGCTTAATGCCTCACCAGTGTCGTATATCTTTTTTAAAGACACTTCTTGTTTTATTTTATTTTCGGCACCATTCTTAATTAAGACGTTGTTTACAAGATTACGCTTGTTGATTGCTTGTTTATACAGAGATCAAAACATCGCTGAAGAAGACGTGAAGGCTAAAACAAACGTGTCTTGTTATCATTACATTATTAAACATTCGGCATTTTATCTTTTGAATGCTACTCGTATCTGATACTGTCTTCAAATACATGCGTTAAATAATTACAAACTATTTAAAAAAAATTGCTGAACGTCCGGCTTCTTATCCTGTTCAGTACAATATTTGTATTTTGCTTTAGATTTCTGACAACAAGACTCATGAACTTATTATCACAGTAACAATGTGAGATAATACATTGTAAGCGTTGCAAGTAATACAAACTTAAAATAATAACACTGGTATCATCCAATCGAGATCTTAATTATCACTTTATCGTATTTTATTGCGATACAAGTTAAATGTTTCTGAATGAATAAGATACCCTAGCTTTTCATGACGTCACAATTGTGACGTAAAAAACTTTGTCATTTTATCTGTCTTAGTCTGTACATACACATTTGTTTGCACATAAAGGAACATAGTAGATTTAAATATGCATAAGCAACCGTAATTGTGAACAATTTGAATTTGACGTAATGTGGCGATTGATAGCAATTTTCACGAGTATTTTGTCAACGAAAATCACAAAGGACAGTAGAAAATTAATCCCATCATGATGCTTTGTTTCCCACCTTTAAATCCATGTTTCTATTACGTATGATGATATGGACCATCTTTTGTGACGTTTAAGGTACCGTGGGTAAATTTTTTTTCTTCATTATCGCTTTTGATGAAGAATTCATCTTCATTTGTTAAGTATGTCTAGTGGTGAAAATGGCATCTATAATCAAATACAAACTACAATTTCGTATTCTTTAGAATTAGTGAAATCAAAACAAAATAGTTTGGGTAATAAAGCAGCTTGTAGTATAAAACAAATACTATGTTGATGTGAAATTTTAACATTCTAAGCATGAAAATGTAAATCAATAGGCAAAATTGTGATGCCTTGTGTGATAACAATTTCTTTATTGAAAACAAACCTGTATTTTCTATATGATGAATGAAATTTCATCTGACCTTTGCCGACTAAAGAGAAACAGTCAACAACGACGCATTTCCTGTAAAGTACGTATTACCTTTGAAAATAAAATAGCATTATCTTCTCAATGCACATTGAATGCTAGAGGTAACGTATGGAATCTAATTAATTACAAAAAAAAGTTAAAGATAACATAAATTATGTGCACAATTGTTATGCACTGACTAGTAAACATGCGGATGCAGTATTTCAAGATAAACATCAGCGGCGAGTGCAAATTGAAATTTTAGGTTTTGAAATTGCATTACTTTAAATGTTTGCACATCAGTGACGTTCATTATACAAAGAGTAGTAGATAGTAGTTTAATTTACATACATGTACACAGCAGAGGTTATGTTGTATACAAAGAAGATACTGGTGAAAACTGTCTAAACGTTAAGAGATTCACTTAGTGTTCATAAGAAAATCAAATGGTATTTAAAAGCTTACAAAAATGTATCAGGTCCACTTTTGTTTTTAAGTGTACAATTGTTATTTTTATGAATTGTGATGTAAGATTGTTGTCTATTGGTTGATTTTGCTTCGACGCAGCTGTTCAGCCTCACACTTTGCTTACTTGCAAATGCTTATGGATCGTGAGCACGGGTGGTTATTTTAAAGCTGCCTGATCTCAACAAAAACACTCCATTTTAACCAACGTCCTATATAGACTTTGTTTGCAAATTATTTGTTCTCTCCTAGGCCTGTCAGTGACGTCTTTCTACATGCACAGTACAATAGTTGCATTCAGAACCCGTAGCTGTGTCATCCCATTCTGCCTCTATCATCACTATAAAATTGGCGGTAGACTAAACATTTACACCTACCTAAATATGATTTTGATTTTGAACTCCTTAGGGTCCCAAGAAGTATAGTTTGTAGTAGATATTTATTAAGGTATATGTATTGTCAACACAATTAGTACTATTTTCAGGTGAGTTTTACCAGATATCTTTAATACACTATGAAAACAGTAAACATTACGAGTGTTTTGACTTTTACTTTTACTTGTTGTTAATATTCTACTTGTGCTAAGTAAGAATAATTGTATCGTTATATCTTTTGACTAGAATAGGACAACCGTTAATACAACTGAAATACGAGCCACCATGAATATAAAATGCAATGAATACATTGATGGCAGTACTACGGCCCTTTGTCGGAAAATTCTTGATTTTCCTGAAAACCTTGAACTTTGATAAGCAACTGGTTTCTTACTCACAGTTCACACCGAAAAACGCCTTCAACAATTTAAAATATTTTCTATTGGTTTTAATTCATTAAATTTGAATTCAGAGGACAAACATTTTTTCGTCAGTGTAATGACTTAAAGTGCACTAATTTGAGCAATGTTTTATTGAAAAGACGGTAAATAATTGTAGAAAGAAAACATGAATATAGGCCAAACATCTTTTTTGTTCTTGACATATTAGTATTCAGTATTACACAACTTGTGCCCACTTTTAGCATTTTTTTAGCTGATTATATTGTACTTAAAATTTCATTTTAGGAGGACGTTAATAGAAACATGAAGGCTAGGAGGGCGTTGTAAAACATATTTTCAGGACAAACGAGGTATCGTTTCGCATGAGATCAGAAAAAAAATGTATTGTCCAAAGTTCAGTGAAAAGAACAATGTCTCTGCACGATTCTTCCGGGAAACAATTTAAGATTAACACTAAAACTGTAAGCGTTTGAATTTCTGTTTCTTACAACGATAAGGCGTAAGCGTTTGAATTTCTGTTTCTTACAACGATAAGGCGTAAGCGTTTGAATTTCTGTTTCTTACAACGATAAGGCAAACATACCAAAACAGCAAGTTACTTTCGTTATTTTAAATACAATTTGGCTACAGTTCGGCAGATTTTTACAAGCTTGTTTTTAAAAAATATTTATTTAATGAAGCTATCAATAAAATACAACTACCTCCATTTATTAAGAAATATCAATGCTTTATATTTGTAATATCAATTAGTCAACTACATTGCCGTATCTCTGGGGTTTTATTTTTTGTTAACAAAACATTATTGGATTTACATTGTATTGTAATCTTGATATCTCATTTACTTATCAGTGTCAAATTACGCATAAAACAAGTTAGTATAATGAAGTTTAATCGTGAGTATGTTAAATATATTACTGGTGTTAACAGTAATATTGATATCATATTCTACATCAGGACATTAGAGATACTCTAAGCTGAAATGTAAATCTAGATCGTTGCATTTATTTATTTCGAAAGGATACAAATCAAATAAAGGTTGAATTGCTATGCAATTAAGATGAGTGTTTCTTCTTTGCAGTAACAAATTGCAAACCCGCCTCAGAGTTATTGCACGATTATCTATTTCAAAATAACGTTGAGGTTATTGGAACATGACAACAAGTAAACTTTATGATGGTCCTTAATACATGTAGAGAGTAAAATTACCTTGGGTATTCCACTTTTCTTATATTACAGAAGAAAAGCATAAAGACTAATTTTATATGAAATAGGCAGAATAGAAGTTATTTTATAACATTTTGTTTTAAATAGGGTATTTTTTTTAATTTTTGGTGTGATATGGCATAATAAGCATTGTAATTTTCTCTATTTTAGTACCTTTAAATGAGTAATAATATTACAGCCTTACTCTCTTAATAACACATATAAAACCGAATATATTTATGAAACATATATACATGTCATAACCATTTTATACATGCTCATAAATGTTACTTGTTTATCTGATGTATAGGGAAAGTACACTGTTTTGTATCTAGTGGGGCATTTCTTGGACAAGTTTAAGCTGTGAGACTTTGAGAAGGAATTATTTGACCAAGGAAGGTTGTACAGCTATATTGTGTAGTAATTATTTGTTTTAACGGTAGCGGAAGTTACATTTATTTTAAATAAGCTTAACCTTAAAAAAAAGTTAAATAATTTGTTTTATTTGTAAAGTCTTAAGAAGCGTACACCGCGTGATTAAATCACAGTCGTTTGATTAAATGGAATTTAATTTATATGTACAAGCATGGCCGACATCGACTTTGAATATGAGACAACTTAAATACTTTTCATAGACCATCCATTCCGAGAAATAATACATTTTCTAAATTATTTACATTTTTTCATGCGGGTATTTCAATCAAATTACGATGAAAAAACAATTCCTCGATAATTTATTTCATGACTGTCATAAACAGGCATTTAATTAAGATGATTAACAAAATTATAAATGTTGCACTGAACAAAGAGTTAATGAGATAAATACATTAATCATATTTAAATACTCTTGTCTGTCAGCAACTTAAAGTTACTAAAAGCTAAATTTCATCGTTGTCTAAGTCAATATGCACAAATTACCGACGACTTTTGATAGTGCAAGTAAATTTTAATGGTGTGTTATTTTTCAATAAACATTTAACATTAAGTATTCTGTATTAGAGTGTTAAGAAAGTTCCGATTTATAACACTCATCTACTTGAAAGTAGTGATTAACAATCGCAATGTAACAGATTAACTAGTTCATGCAGATGTTAAAAAGAAACAATTTCGTTTCATTACGCCAGAATAAAAAAACAAAACTTATATACTTCGGTTTAAACATACAAATGCCCTTAATAACTCTTACCACTAAAGCATGTATGGAAGAGGTGCAAACGTTAGAATGTGAACAGGAACCGTGTATACACACCAATAGTCCAATTCATAGCCCATTTTCTGGCCAGGTTATCTCGATCTGCTTTTATACACGTATCGCCGATCGTACAGGAGGAAGATGAAGTGAATCTTATTTCAAACAGTACACAGTACTATTCGTATAGTTTTGTTTCTTTCTAGGACATAAAGAACTGAAAATTACTAATGAGAAAACTATACAATAATAATAAATCGTACAATAATTTATTTTCCTTTAGGTTTATCATATATACAGCCAAGATACAATGTACACACTGAAACCTCTCCACAGCAACATTTGGCTGAGACTTAGAAAACTGTTGCTGCTGAAAGGTGTTGATGTGGGGAGATCTTACTCTACTTGTAAACCATATGTGAGGTATGCATAATTTTTGGTTGGCATGTTTTTCCTTTTTTTTTTTCTTTTGCAAAAACCATAAGCATTTTCAATATACGCCAAAACTTTTATTAACACGCATAGCAGTTTCTGGTGCACAAAACAAACATGAAAAAGACAACAATTGCGACAAGTAAAAACAAACCTTCGTGTGTTTTGTAACAATAAGTATTCCTTGTGAGTGTTATCATGAAGGTATCAGACGTAAAGTTCATTTTCAACAGTCACCAGTCTTCCGTGTCATCTTGGAATACTCATATTAATATTCTAGAGTTAATAAAATGGTGACTACAAGGGGAAACCATATCCAACGCAATTGCAACCGTCTAAGTGTAAGAAAACTGCTACATTTCCTCTTCTTGCATATGTTCACGAATCCATTAGTCTTTCACCGCACCCATCGTTACGACAAAAGACAATCTTCTGTGTTAACAGAGAAACTCTTACTTATTTACACATTGTGGGATACGAAAATTGTGCTTGTTGATTAAAATAAACTTGTTTTTATAGTTCTAATATCATCTGATAACTTATTGCTACTTGCCAGAAATTGAGGGACCAGCTGCAATAGCTCAAGTGGTAGAGCGTCGGCTTGCGGATCGGGAGATCGTGAGTTCAAGTTGGTAGTTGTGGCATCCCTCCTAACGCTCGGGGACAGCACTACGTCGAACTCGTCGCTGGCAGTATGACGGCCCGGCCGGGTTTAGTCCTTGGGCACCTCATAAGTACACTGTGCTATAATGATAGAAATGTCACTGCATAGTATCGGCAAAAATACCGGAAAATCCCAATCATAGAAATTGACCTTTAAAAATATTAAAATGCTACATAATCCCGTTAATCAAATATGTATTACCTGAAGATAAAAAAAGGCAATAAAATATTTACAATCGTTTTTAAATACTTACTTGAATGAAAGAAAATGAGTAACATTAATATTTAAAGAAGCTAATAGCGACATACAAATGATCGAATATAGAAACTAATTATTCATATTTTATTGTGGAGAAAGTTGTGTACTGCAAAATTGTGTAATACTGTGCATTGTGCCTCCTCTCAAAAGCAAATGTTTTTTTGGAGATAATAAAATGAAACAAAGTCGAATAATTGCACTGTCAATAGATATAGAATTCGTGCTGGAGTTCATGAGTAAATGGGTAAATATTTGTAGCTAATCAAAAACAATCAAAACAATCACGAGATGGGCAGCTCGCTTATCTTAGAACGAGATCTAAATAAGAACTGACATGTCCATGAATCAACAATTTACCACCTAACGCAATTAAATTGAAATTATATACGCCATTGGCAGAAATTGCACCCTGTATTGACGTCATGCTTGCTTGCGGTTTCACGGGCATAAATAAGATTATTACCACGGTAATAATTTTAGCTTGTACCTGATTAATTTTACAGAACTTTTTATGTGCAAATTATATTAAATTGAAATGAGATATACAGAATCTATATGTTTTCGCAACGAAATTATTTAGCATTTAAAAACTAAGAGTTTTAATCTAGCACATTCCTAATGAGAAGTGACAGTCTATGATTTAAAATACATTATAAAACATTCTATGATATTAAATAAAACTTTAAAACTTAGACAATAAATAGACAGAAAAATAAAAGGATTTCTATATTTTAAACGAGAATATAGAATCATCCAATTTAAGTCATTAATCTCTTAAGTTTGATTTAAGTAATCAATAGTTATATGTGTTTAATGTATGTGAATCAAGTGATTCTTTTAAATTTGTTTCTTTGCCAGACTTGTCATTGAGTTACTTAGATGTTCATTGTTTTCCTATATATATCCATTTGGCGAAGTGCAATGCTGAATCTTGCCAATGGTAATAGAATTTCATATTCATTTTACGTAGATGACAATATTTTCAGGACGCATTTCCTTGAAACGTATCAAAGAATAAACCTTTTTGCATAAATTTTAATGTAATAGTTTGTATGATATGTAACCTTCCTGCAGGTCAAAATGTACAAAATAAATTAAATAATGAACATAGTAAACAAAATTTCTTATAATGTGAATCTATATTAGTGAAAAGATATGTGCATGTATTGACTAACTCCAAACAACGATAAATATAACTAATTAGAGAACTGTGTTTACTCAAAGGACTGTTAAGTCTATAGAATTTTCAGTCGATTAAATATTATAAATACAATTCGCCTATAATGTCATTTAATTAATTCTGTAGGGATTGTTGCGTGTATTGTCCTTTGATTGTGATGAGCATTGGGCTTTGGTTCCTCAATTCCATCTACACATGAAATTGTTGCTACAGGTATAAACAACTACACTTCTTCTCTGGTCATTTGTACTTGATTCAAAAATTAAATTTAATTTCATTTACAATCAAAAAGTATGTGTATCTGATAGAAATAATACTTCTCTCTCTCTCTCTCTCTCTCTCTCTCTCTCTCTCTCACTCTCTCTCTCTCTCGTCTAAATACCTTGTGGACATTATTTGTCAAGTAAGTCACTCCTTTCTCTCAATGAAGTCATAACTTATCTAAGACTACATGATTGGACATGTTTTTATTCTTATAGATCGGTTTTCTTTTCATTGCTTGAATTTTAGAAACCCTTCAGGAAGTGCGAGGTTAGTGATCTGTAAAACGGGTTTAAGCACCCCCGTCGGTCCCATTCGCAGACTGACTGTTCAAAGGCGGTAACTGATAACTTTGCTCTTTCTACATAATGACTCACCACAGAGTTGTTCTTACTTAAACATTTGACTTGCCTCTTTTTCCTGTGCCTTTTTCAAATTTTGATATATGTTACAACGCTTATAGAACTGTGTCATATATATTTTATTGTGATTATTTGTGTGATTATTTAATTTTCCCTGCGTGAGTCCTAGTGTAAATGCAAGAATACAGGTAAATCTGATTGCTAAGTGTTTCTATTATTAGTATTTAAATATATAGCATACTAACAATATATTTATTATATGTTAAGGTTTTATTGACGTAGAGATTGTCATTAGGAAAGTGACTACACTTTTGAGTAACATCCAGTTTAGACACTTCCATTTAGCCAATATAATTAAAAGTATATTTTTATTTCCGGTTATCATGCTAAACCTAAATACCAGTTCAATCTCACAAGGATTAGGGTCTTCAATCATTATTCTGTAAAGTATATAATGTTTATGTATTATTTGGTCTGTTAGTATCTACATTAATAGTGGGCTTACTTTAAGCACCTGAAGAAAATTCGGCCCTTTTTAAAAATTCGAATACATTGTTGTTGTTTTTTAATCTGTTGGACATCTTGAACTATTTTTTTATAAATTAAGCAACTTTGTCATATTATTCAAGTTCAACATTTGTCAGGTCTGTGTTTTCTTTTCGAATACTAAAAGGAACTTGTACAGCGTAATATATCTATGTGAAAAATATAACAAATAGCATCATGAACGAAATGACAATAGCAGAAAATAAGCCTTAACTTCACATTACAAGTCGATAAAGTAGTTACCCAAGTTCTTGTGTTTCAAAAAAAAACTTTTATTGATATAGGATAAATTATTTTGCTTTAAACATGTAAATTTTTTAAGCAATAAAATGTTGTATTATTAATTTATATAACAAATAGCTGTAGTCTACACTTTATGAGCTTTAACAGTTCATCAACAGATCTGTAATTGCAATTAGAGATTAATGCATTTAATGGTTGGTATTTATCATCCACCAAGATATGCTGTTTTCGTAAACTGTTTCTAGTTCATTGCCTGCATCTGTAACATAGTTTAGAGTATTAATATAATGAAATGTTCGGTATCCAGTTGATTTGATTTCAGATTGCATAATGTGTGATATGTTTGCATTGCTTGCCTTATGACAAATCGGCATTAAAATATATTTTTAACATATTGCATTTTACATTATGCTCGTCCTTTATTTGTTTTGTGCAAATACATTTTCATAGTGGATTCTAAAATGTTCTTTAAAAATCCCTGATGCGAATACTTTGTGTTTAACCGCAATTAATTCCATGCTAACATCAAAGTGAAGTTTCTTTGTGTTCGTCTTGTTGTAGTGGTGTAAACTTTAATGACAAATTAATGATCAAATGTAAACATATCAATATTCATCCTGTCAATGTACCAATGTAGGTCAGTGAGACTTTCATGGAAACAGACAAAGTAAGTTTGTGCAATAATTGCAAATTTAAAATGAATTCTGCGATGCATTTTAATAACTTGTATTGAACTCTCTCTTTTCATCACTTTCAAGTTAACTGATGAGCCGACAGCGAAAACGGAAACAATAGCGATAATAGAGACCCCGATCGTAAATCAATACAAGAACAAGGATAGCTATCCAAAGTATACACATTTAACCCTTTGCATTGAACAAATAAATAAGGTCATTTGGTGTGACCGGACCTGGTAGCGCAATCGGTAGGGCATCGGCTTCATGTGAAGAAGGCCACTTGTTCGAGGGGCCGCGACATACCAAGTCGTTAAGAATGATAGTGGTATAGCTCCCTTGCTAATGCTCAAGTTTATATAAGGTTAGTTCCATGATTGGTTGGCCCAGTGTCACGATAATATGACTGGGTGTGGTATCATACCTGGTGTTCACGACATGCTATGCACAGGGAAGGCAGCACTATATCTGCCTCAAGTGAACACCGTCTCCAGATAACTGAATACTGCTGGTGGGAAAATAAACCCAATAAACAAACTTTGTTGTGAAATAAGACAGCTGCTTCAAGATCTAGACGATCGATTACTCATACTTTGTTGTCTTTCAAACAGGAATGGTAATCTCCATGCAGAAAAGATAACCACGGTGTATATTTAATGTTAGGGTATATAGTTATTTTATATGAAACCACAGACCGAATTAACGCTCAAGCTTAGTGTGGAAGACAATCAGTTAGATTCTGTTTGGGTCAGGCCCAAGTCCTATAAGAGCTCACACTTGCCACTTGTGGGGCAAAACGATATGTTCAATGAATGAGACCGTCAACACCTCATTCGCGAGGAAATCACGGGATACTGTATGTAAATCTTGCAGAGGTGAAGATAAACAATAATTTTAGACTATGTTAAAATGTTAAAATATTGCAAGCTTTCAAAATGTGTGCTTTTTCTGATTTAATTTTCACTTTCATATATTGTTATTTTGGCAGATATCTTTATTTAAATATTTTAAGAAGAATTTATTACAGTTTCTGAGATTACAGATTTGCCTCTCTCATTTTGTTTAAGCTTCTTTTTACTTCCAATGCCAAAAATAAACGCAACCGATCAATCTAAATTGAAACTTTTATTAAGAAAGAAACACACCCCGGACCTGGCAGTGCAATCGGAAGAACAATCGGAAGAGCGTCGATCCCGGGCCGGGATTTACAAAGTCGTTAAAATGGTAGTAGTATAGCTCCCTTGCTAACGCTCATGCATATATATGGGTTGCTCCACAACTTGTTGGCACGGTGTCAGGATAGTGTGACTGGGTGTGGTATCATTCACGAAATTTTATAGACAATGAAGGCAGCGACATATCTGCTTCAAGTGGACACCGTCTCTAGATAACATATACATATTTATCTTTAGGTCAAATACTGTTTGTTAAATATTTCATCATAAGACTGAAATCCTTTCTCTGCCTTATAGTCGTGTTTCGTATTTGTGTAGTACTCCTAAATAAACAATACTTTCGAACTTCTTGCATCTATAAAAAAATTAGCAGATAAATATTTGAACTGAACATATATAATGACGCTTGCCATTTAGCATTACTGGTTAAAAGTATAAATGTTATGAGAATATTCATGGACGTGATGCAATTATATGAAAAAAAATCTTGAAACATATAGAATGATGTACGACCTATATACTTTTTGCATTAGCCGCAGCCGAGCGTGTCTAAATGCGTTTTATTTTCCCATTTTAAGCCAAATGATTGCTTTCGCGACTGTACACGACTTTGTAATTTCCTGTAATTGCTTGTGTCACTGACTAGACTATGGTTGTACTTCGTACTTAGAAAGAAAACACGTTTGTATCCGTCAAGATGTCCTTAGCTATGAATAAGTGCTTCCCGAAAAAGATTGATGTCACTATGTGTTGTTAAACCATTTATTATTGTGACTGCTGTTGTTCGAAAAAATATTGTTTATAAGATATTACTCTAGCATAAAATAAAACAAATCTGTGTTTGAAATGGTGTCTGCTGTCTGCATGTAATAACTGATCATGCATAAGGAAGGAAGCAATGTTATTTCCCAATTGTACGTGATACCCTATAATAATAATAATAATAATAATAATAATAATAATAATAATAATAATAATAATAATAATAATAATAATAATAATAATAACAATAATAATAATAATTATTTTTATTATAATTATTATTATTATAATTATTATAAGCATTAGCATTATTATTAGCATTATTATAAGCATTATTATTAGCATTATTGTTAGCATTATTATTAACATTATAATTATTGTAAGAAGTAGTAGTTGTAGTAGTAGCAGTTGTGGTTGTGGTAGTAGTAGTAGTAGTAGTAGTAGTAGTAGTAGTAGTAGTAGTAGTAGTAGTAGTAGTAGTATAGTAATAGTAGTAGTAGTGATAGTAGAAGTAGTGGTGGTAGTGGTAGTAGGTGTTGTTGTTGTAGAAGTAGTTGTTGTAGTATAGGTTATACAGAAAATAAATGAAGCAGACAGAATTACTTTTATTGAAAAGGACTTTGATCAGATGAAGATTTGTTTTGTCGATAACGTGTATATGACTGATGGTAAATGACTCAGAGGCTAGGAAGTTTTTTCTAAGCCATGTTGGGTTAGAACTAAATTAAAGGTAATTTACTTCGTCATTCTTGAAGATATTACCGATTGAAGTTGTTGTGTTGTGGTAAAGAAGTTTAAATAGTAGATACATGTTACATTAATGAAGTAGTTGATGCATTATTACTTATATGTTGTTGTGTTGTGGTAAAGAAGTGTAAATAGTAGATACATGTTACATTAATGAAGTGGTTGACGCATTATTACTTATATGTTTTTGTGTTGTGGTAAAGAAGTGTAAATACTAGAAACATGTTGCATTAATGAAGTGGTTGACGCATTTTTACTTATATGTTGTTGTGTTGTGGTAAAGAAGTGTAAATACTAGAAACATGTTACATTAATGAAGTGGTTGACGCATTATTACTTATATGTTGTTGTGTTGTGGTAAAGAAGTGTAAATAGTAGAAACATGTTACATTAATGAAGTAGTAAACGCTAATATAAGTATTAGGATGACTATGATAATGAATATGAAGGTATAAGCAGCTGTTGTTGTTGCTGCTGCTGATGCTGATTTTACTTTTGCCACTCAGATCCTGTGCCAAATAAAACAAATAAATAGCTGCCTTTTTAAGGAAACATGCTTTTGTTAGATAAAGTATCGAAGAGTGTTTGTTGTTTAAGTGCAGATTTTTTATTTGACTGATAAGCTACTTAAACAATTAAGTTCCACGCGGTATTTGCATTTCTAAGAACAGTTATAGAATCAGTGCATATAAGTCATTGCAATATAAATCTTTACAAAAGTTTTTGTAAAACAATAAGTTAAGATAACGCATCTATATCACAAAACATCCACACGTGCAAGATAACTAAAATCCATATAATTTTGCAGACATTTCATGATATTGTGATAAATTAAAAAAAGAATCTAATTTTGCCTTAAAATGGATTAAAATAACTCTCTAGCATAAAATAAAACATATCTGTGTATGAAATAGTGTCTGCAAACTGCATGTAAATATTGATCATGAATAAGGAAGAAAGTAATGTATTATTATCATTATTATTTTTGTAAGTAGTAGTGGTGGTGGTAGTGGTGGTGATAGTAGTAGTATAGTAGTACTAGATGTACTACATACTAGTAGTAGTAATAGAAGAAGTAATAGTAGTAGTACTTATAATAGTAGTGGTAGTAGTAGTAGTAGTAGTTGTTGTTGTTGTTGTTGTTGTTGTTGTTGTAGGCAATCCTTTCACTGCAAGAAATTACCTGTGCAAAACAAAAATGTTTAACATATAGGTTATACAGAAAAATACAAGACTAGTTATTATAATTTGTTAGGTAAAACAAATTCCTTCACAAGGATTTTTTTCTTTTGATAATGTAAGGTGTTACCTGTAAAAAGTCCTCAGAGAAATTCACATTAGATAATAAAATAATGTCGACGAAAGTTTGGCAAAAGCATTGTAAATCGTTGTGACAATAATAGTGCACCATACTGTGAACACGCCGAACACGCCGTAAACGGTGTAGACGTAAATACGATGGCGCGGTTAATCACTAGTTTCGAATGACAAAGTAAAAAAGTCATCGTTTTAAAATCAAGCACGACACTATGGTCAGAAAAGTTTATCATTTATCACTGAGCTAGTACACTTACCCGAATTTTTAAATTTCTAATATAAAGAGCACAACATAGTGACACAACATAGTGTTTGTAAAAAGCAGGTAACATTCTTTTTATTTGTAATCTGCGATTTTTACTCTGTAAAGAGTTTTATTTTTGCATTATTCTGTTGTTAAAAACTATGTTATTGTACCTCTAACATAAATATCTAACAGTACAAATAAATGGCTAAAATTCAAAACATTTAGTAAATCTGTAACCACGACTTTGTTGGCTTTTTTTTAAGTACGGAAGCGTGGAAGGATCAAAATTCCACTCTATGTACATGTATATATTTTATAGTTGGTTTGTGGAATAGTAGAATTGCAAGTGTTTTTTCTGCGTTTTATTGTTTGCTCTCAGACTTTCTTGTAAAATCAGAGAACAATATGCATTTGATTTTAAATTATGGTTTTAAGAGACTATAAAGTACTGAGATTCACAAGGTGCATATATTATGGGCTAAAAGACATTGTTTGTGATTTTTTAAGCTGAATAAAAAATAAATACTTTAGTGTTCATTTCAGATGGAAAACAATAACCCTGACATCTGTGTGTAATGTGGTGAAGACAATAATCTACACACTGTAAAACTGGGCTCTAACTATTGCCTGTCAATTTATTGTAGCTGAACTCTTTCACGTCTTAATAATAAGGCAAACACTCTTACGAGCTAAAGAGGCATTGAAAATTTGATATGTTTGTGATTTTACTTGTCTTTTCTTTTTTTACAAAAAGGAAATATTTCTGTTTCATTGCAGATGGAGAACAATAAACTCGACATCTGTGTGTTAAGTGGTGACGGCAATAATCTGCACGTTGTGAAGCTGAGCTCAAAATAATGTTTAGGACTTAATGCAGCTGCAGAGCAGAAGGTTGAAAATGGTTTTGTTTGTCAGATTTATTAAGGGCGTCAGATTGTGATAAGGCTTTGCAGTAATAAGTCCATTTTATTTTTTAAACAGACAATAAAAGTTCAAAACGATTGTATTCATGTAACTTTTATTCTTCCTGTACTGCACATGTTATTTTGTATACTTTTTTATGACAGAGTAAATAAGAATGACAGTGATTCAGAGAAAAATGCTTTTATAAAACCTGCAGCCCAACTTATCTTAAATGACTTGAAAACAGAAAAACTATGAAACATCATTTTATCCATCTTCAACTGAAATTGAGTCATTGGAAACTAACATCAGTTTTTTGCCTGATAGTATAAGACTATTTTTTTAATATATTATAAACAGGGGAAAGGTTGTGAAAAGAAAATAGCTTCAATAGGACAAGCAATTATACAAGCAGCCATGCCTATGAGTGTTATATCTCCAATTCAGATAGGTCTAGCATAGTTCTATGGGGTAGGTGTCATCCTGAATCTCCAAACATACAAGAAGAACACTTGTTTGTTTTAGATGGAGGATCGCTTGTTCATTATTTACCATGTACATTTGGTGTGTCGTTTGGTAAAAATGCTCAGAGGTATACATCTCTTGTTGGAAAACATTACGGTACACCATTTGTTGTGTTTGATGGATATAATTCATTTCTGGACAACAACAAAAGATGTAGCACACACCAGACGAACAAAAGACACAAAAGGAACCAGGGTAATATTCAACAGAAACACTACATTTAAGGGGAAGAAAGAAACGTTCCTGACAAATCCTGAAAACAAGCAAGATTTTATCAATTTACTTGACAGACATCTCACAGAGAAAGGGTGTAAAGTGATACGCGCTAGAGATGACGCTGACATACTCATTGTCCAAACAGCTGCTGAAGCTTCCCGACAGAAACATGTCATTGCTGTAGGGGAAGATACAGACATTCTTGCGTTGCTGTTGTTTTATGCAAAACAGGAATAAAACGGCATATACTTAAGGTCAGACTCTAAGACTGATTCAAAACAGGGACAATATGGGATATTGTCCAAGCGCAAAAAACGTCTAGACGAGCATTTTGCAGTCATAGTTTACTTTTACTGTGTTCACCGGATGCACACAACTTCTAGGGTGTTTGTCAATTACCCCACACACACCACCACACACACACTACCATTTAACAAAAGCAGTGAAAAATATATATATATATATATTGTTAAATGGTGTGGGAGTGGCGTAATTCGACACAAAATTATGCAAACAGTATATCAATTCAACTATTTTGTACCATTTGATCATTACAAGTATGTAAGTTGCAAAAGAATGTGTTAATTTTGTATATATTGTTTGTGGAAATGAATCGTACTGCTATGGTATTGGAAAATGCTGTTATGTTTGTAACTAAAAAATTAATTAAAATTATTCACGCTATGCCTATTGTGATGATTTTTTTCAAGTTCGGACAACATTTCATTTGAGGACTTTTTTCTGGTATTCTACAGACATGAAAAAATTAAAAGCACAAGTATCAGTTGTGAAGGAATTTGTTTGAGGTTTGTTTAAAAAGATGTCTTAAATAAATAGCCTATAAATGCTGCAGACAGAATGTCATATTGCTTGTTTATATAAGGATTGAAGTAATATAAAATATAAGTAAGGTTATATTTACGCCTTTTTCTAGAGAAAGATTTAATTTAAATATCTGTAAAAAATTGGTAGGACCTTTTCTTATTTACCTATAACTAATATGATTTAAAGAAATATGCCCGTTTACTTTATATTTTACTGGAAAATACCTTAAGTTGCTAAAATGGGACTTGAAAAGAACATCATATTATTTTAAGGTATGTTTTATTTAATAATGACTGAAAATTGTTAGACCTATGTCAGATAATAATCACATACCGATTTCCATTTATAATTTATTAGTAGAATACAAGTTTGTTTATTGTATCATTGAATATTATGTCCTTTCCACCAAAATATGCCACATAAATAAAAGACGGCCATTATTCTAGATAACGCAAATGGAAAACTTCTACTTAAAAGACCATTTATTGTTTGAACGGAGGTTTGAAATCTTAATGCTTTGAGTATGTTTAGAATTACGACAGCAATGAACATAG
>CM017557.1:58794472-58859534 GCA_007844125.1 Sinonovacula constricta
CCCCGGTGTACGGCTTACGAAAATGCAAATAAACTAGAACGCGTCCACAACAAATTTTATAAAAATATTCTTTCTGTAACAACTCAGACACAAAATCTTTTATATGCGGCAAATAAGGCAGATTACTGCTAAGAGAAAGTAGATTAAGTCATATAATAAAATACTTGCTGAAAGATTTTGGAAGCAAGGAAAATATACTGACTAACAAAATCTACAACCTTATGCTCTTTGAACCCAACCATGGGCCTAAAATGTTAAATAAGTAAATAAAAAGGTCCTATGAAAAATAACAACAATATTTAAATCTAAACGACCTCTAGACCATAGCCAACAGGGTAAATGTAAATGTGACAAAAACAAAGAGACCAGACACACACACACACAAAACAAAACCGCAGGACCGACTGTGGTGGTTAAAAACCTGGTTTGTGGACCCTCCAACCTCGCACTTCTAGATGCATATAGATTCTCACACGTATGGGTAAAGCAGGATGTAGAGAATGAAATTATATGTTTAAAAATGTGTTAGCAACAAGCAAGAGACTGCTTTTTGTAAACGTGGACAACTACTGTAAAAGGTTCGCCAGAGCCGCTTCATAAGTATTTTTGTTTCCAATTAAATATCACAAAATGTGTAGTGGCTTTAACCAAGTTGATAGTTTTTTCACATATTTGAGACATTGAGTCGAATGACATAAACCACACCCCATACCAAGAAATGAAAGTGTCAGATATGCATTAAACAACAATGAGTTCCATTTTCTTTTTGAATGTCATTCGTAATGAACTTAGAAATATATACATAAATAAATATAAGTGGAGGAGACCAAACATAATTAAATATGTAGAACCTATGCAGCTGTCATATACAAAGTGCCTTAAAAATCTATCAATTTTTATACAATTTTGATAAAAGAATGCATATTATTTGTGATGACACATTTGTAAACGTCTAGGGTTTACAATAAAATACACATTATACATTATTAGATTTTTTGACATAAGTATAATTGATTTATTTGTTGTTAATTACTTAAAACGTGTCAATGCACGTTGTAACGAATATACATGTATAATTGTAATGTAATTTTACAACGGATGTGACAGTTTTAATTGCTGAAATCGATCGTACACATTTTTAATATGATAAAACACACACAAGGCTTATATGACTGATATTAATAATATACACGGCTCGTAACAGTTTGGGTGCATTTTTGGTGTTTTAAATACATAAAATATACTCGTACGTATTTTCGTGATGTTTGAACAGTAGAATAAGTTCAGTGAAACTCCGTTAAATGTATTTCTGTGCTTTACTAACATCCATATTTATCTGTATCTAGAATAAGGAATGTATATGCTCATAACATAATTTAATCTATCTATCTATCTATCTATCTATCTATCTATCTATATCTATCTATCTATCTATCTATATCTATCTCTATCTCTCATCTATCTATCTATTATACTACTATCTATCTATCTATCGAACTAAATATAAAACTATACTTTAAACTATCTCCTTCATATCTCTTCATCTAGAACATTTACAAATTTAATTTTAAAAGCGGTTACTTTTATTGTCATGTGACTTCTCATGTGGACATTGGCTCTGCCCAGGTAGTCTTTTTCCGTAACGACATCCAGAAGACAACATAGTGAACGATTTTTTTAAACTTCTGTTAGATAGGTGACCTACCGACTTATACTCATGTCAAAAATGAGGTCTGTGGTGTTAATTTATGCTTAAAAGATATGTCTTCAACCGTCATATTCCATTATAGTTCGTGTTCTGAAAGGTAAATATCTGAAACCAACAGCATTTGAATGAATATTGTCTTCTTAATTAAAATTACAATGTTATAATTAGGATTTACAGATTATGTTTTTTTTCTAAATAATTATATTTAATAGCTCCTGATCAACACATCATAAATATCAATAGCGTTAATATCCTTGGTATCCTAATCCCCGTCTAAAAAATCTAACAATTAATTACATTAAAAACGTTTCAAACTTAAAAAAGTGAAAATTTTGAGTCTCATCTAAATAATTAAAAGAAGTTCCACTTGAGTTTGATTATTTATGTTTAATCATCTCTGTCCAAATGTTGGATCGTTTTTTGGACAGTTTACGTTCATTATCAAAATGTCTAGCCATCTGTGTTAATAGGTATTATGCAAAAATTGAATTTCAAAGTTCAACGGGTATGACGGAGATGTTGAACTTAATTTATAAGCCTTATAATTTATACTTATACTGTATAAGATTGCAGAATCAGTAATTGTCCATAATAATGCTGTTAAAGCATGTATACTATAGCCCATTTTACGCTACATACACTTAAACAGTTCATATAACATTAATTAATGTAAATTGAGATTAATACGTTTAATGGATTGTGCCAATCATCTTAATTGAAATATCGCCTTCGTAAATTGGCGATAATTGATTTACGGTATCTATAACAGAGGTATCAAATAGAATGGAATTGATTCGGTTTTCAGCAGAACTTATATTACATTCCATTACATTATGGTATTCCCCGAATATGTCTTAACCGCAGTAACCAAATATAAGAAGATAACAAGTGTCTTTTTATAGTTGGTCACTGCGGTTGAAACATATTCTCGGAATAACGTATAATGTAATGGAATATAAAAAGTAGCAAATGTAGGATGCGTAAACAATATGTAGGCATAGTAACAGGAATGGTTTATGAATGTCATAATACTATAAAAACATTCAGTATTTTTACTATTCATCCTAAGACCATTTCTGCCATTGTGAAGAATTAATATAAATGGAATATTATTACATATTATGAAGATAAGAAAACACTGGCTTTGATAAAGTCTTTTATATATTGAATTTATATTGCACTTTTATACAGTGACGTCTGTTTTTGTAGCTCTTAAAACACAAATTTCGTCAAATTAAAGAAGACGGCACTTTATATTTGAATCAATAGTTCTTTGAGTGCCAGGAATTTTAGAACTGAACATTCCAATGTCCACGCTGGTTGTGGACAGCGTTTACATTTCATTGCCTCTTGCGTGGAAAACACTGGATGTCTGGATATAAATAAATTTTATTCTGTGTGTGTATTGAGTTAATATAGAATAAAAATGGAAAGTGATCTTACAATGAAAACTTAATCAGTTCGTTCCTCATCAGACGAATAAAAATAAAGTTAAAAAGTCGTAGCAATATTAATTGTCAAAAACCTCAGAAACAAATTTTCTGCAAGCTCTGCGTTCTGCATTTTTGCCCCAGTGTAAGGCTGTTAGATTTTGACAACTAATTGCTGTGCAGTGCATCACTAGATGTTGGAATGCAAACAAGCCAATTACCCCCAATCTGAAAGATCGCATGCGATAAGGTCTTTGCGACCATATACTGTATTAAAAACATAACATTTATTGTTAAGTATTCATTGCCAAGCAAATCCCATTTTTTAAATGATATTGTTTTCTGCAAGGTCAAATTAGAAAGTAGTGTCATTTTACCGCATTATTGTTCTTAACTTGAAATCAGTCTGTTACTAAAAATAGTAACACAATTAATGATTTAAAATTGTCCTTTTTAACTCATTATGCATGCATAGATTATTCAAGACTATGCAAGTGTTGCAGTATCCAGTAAATGGTTTCAGAAATTTCGCGCAATCGCAGAAAAAGACTGTTTCGCGCGGGACGTAAATTTGCGCAAATACATGTAACAATCCATTCGGACATTAGCACGTTTCGGTTACGTATGTGGAACTATATGGTTAAATGTTAGCTTAGGTTTTAAATTCGCGCACTGGCCCGAGCGCGAAATACGCGGAAATAAAGCCATCGCTAAATAAAATGATACCACAGTACATATTTGTTGAAATGTTTATCATTATACGACACTAAACGAACGACATTGTTCACATATCAATTTGCATTATGCAATGTTGCTGACTAAAGATCTTCCTTATGATACGATCACTGTTTTTAAGCCAACTGTCATTTGCATTGATTATATTATTATTTAAATACTACAACAATCTGAGCATTTACCTCGAACTAAGGCAGAATGAAAAACAATGATATAAAAACTCAAATTATTATCTTATGAACCTCTGCAGACTAACGTTAAAATGTTGAGTCTAAAGTTTATTTTGTTATTATGACAGCTGTGGACCAATATTGGAGGGAAAAAATAAGCCAAATACCGACACAACATATGTTTGTTTATTTATTTATTTATTTTTAGTTGGTTGGCTTGTTGGTTGACTGGTTGGTTTGTTGGTTTGTTGGCTGGTTGTTTAGTTTGTTTAGTTAGTTAGTTAGTTCGTTCGTTCGTTTGTTTGTTCAGTTTGTTCCTTCGTCCGTTCGTTCGTTCGTTCGTTCGTTCGTTCGTTCGTTCGTTCTTTCGTTCGTTCGTTCGTTCGTTCGTTCGTTAGTTCGTTCGTTCGTTCGTTACGTTCGTTCGTTCGTTCGTTCGTTCGTTCGTTACGTTCGTTCCTTCGTTAGTTAGTTAGTTAGTTCAACGTTTAGAAATATCTTGAAAGCATATCTTTTAAGCATTCTTGTTAACATCTGTAGACTAAATTTCCAACTTCCTAAATCACACAAGTTTCCATAAACTTTATAATGTTTTAAGAGCATATGGTGAGAAACCTTTTCAATCTTAAATGTTTTGCTTTTTTTAAGAAATAATACGTTATTCCTCAAATATCACGATGAATTATAAATATTAATATCTGAACTTAACGATGGTTTTAACTGCGTTTCATGCTGATTTGAAAAAACTATTTATCCGATATGCATTGTATTAAATGTTGATTTGACAGAGACGATAATATGTCATGTTTTTACTACTTTGTTTCTTGAAACCACATTTCTGTTATTGCAATTATGAAATGGATACTCCCCATGCAGGTGCTTCCTGTTCAGTGTCTCACCTTGACGGGATGTTTTTATTTGCACTGTTTGTTTGATAGAAGAAAATTCAGGAAGTGCGAGGTTATAGAGCTCTAAAAACCAGGTTTAAGCACTCCAGTCTGTCCTTTTACCGACCGACCGTTCCAAGACGGTAACTTCTGATTTTTCTTTGTGTGTGTTTTGTCTCGTCTCTGTGTTTTTGTCACATTTCCATTCACACTGTTTGCCTTTGTTGAGAAGTAGTTTAGATTTAAATAGTTTACGAAATCTGTTGACATAGCAACGGTTTACTAAGATGTATATACCATGTTACCGATTTGTATTGAACTTTTCCTATTAACATTCTTTTATCAATAGTGTTGCTGTGGTGCAGACTCATATTTTATATAAACAAAAAAGTTACGCTTTGCCCTGGAGAATATCAAATTCTCCGGATGGAAATATATTAGACTTATTAATATACATAATGAACGTATGCTATGTATTCGTGTAAACAGTATTGGTTGTAAATAGTAAAATTTTAAAGACAAGGCATGATCCTTTGAAGAGGTGGTGTAGTTCACTGAATACGCCCCCAATGAGATTGAAACTAAACACTACACATTCCTAGCCTAATGAAACTCATTTACAATGCATATTGACTTTTGTGTTTTGCTTCTATTTGTCAGATGCAGTCAGTCTTCTTTATGCTTTACTTTAGTTGTTTACTCAGCTCCAATTAAAGTTCAGGCGTGTCCAAACATAATGCAATGATCGCATTATCCGCTGCAAACAGTTCGACTTTAATCTGTGACCGCTTTTCACAGTACAGTTAATGCAATACCGGTTATACGTATATACCGGATTTTTTCTTCGTAACCTTTGTAATATACGATTATTGAAGTGGTACTCCAACATTGAGTTTCAGTTAAATGCATATCACGGTTAATTGCATACATTTTTGGGGGAAGTTATATATGCAAATAAGCGGAATCAACGGTATTGTTGTTCAATAAAAGGTCTGTTCAGCCACCGCAGACTCGAAGTTCAAAGCTTCATCTTTAAGGAAGACTATATGTTTTCATGAGACCTCGACTGGTATCGGGTTCACCTCTATTATGCCATTACTTTCAGACCAATATAAAGCAAGGCTCGTCTTATATTATTATTTCTTTTCTTGTTCTCAGGAATGCTTCAACGGCTGTTTTAAATAATACGGTTATAAAAGAGTTAAAACCATGCAAGTTTAGAAAAAAAACGGTCTTATATGTTTTTCAACCATTTTCTATATGTAAAACCATTTTCTAAAACACATTTTTTTCGAAATTGGATGTTTGAAGTATGAAGAACTCATGCACACGATCAATCTTGTCTCATTTTATACTTTGTTATTTGTCTTATTTTTTTTACAGAATATAACGCAGATGTTATACGCAGATTCGATATTCCTCAGCGCTCTTAAAGTGAGTCATATAAATATGAACAATCTTTTGTACGGTATATTAAATGATACTAAAAGCACGCATCTTTGACAACTTAACTTTCAAGTTAACAGGCATACATGCGCAAGTAATATATTTGCTAATGTATATCAAACCAAACTGACAGTTTAATGGACTAAAATAGATACGTTTTGTGAACTATTTACAATATAGAAGATCGTGGTATTTACGTGCAGCTTTAATCTCTGATTGGTATGCTACTTAGTCAATACGACCACATATCAACAACTGCACCTTGCCATGATTCAGTTCCAAGAACCGTTATATATTCACCACAGCTGCAAAAACACAAACCTCTTCAAAAACAAATACGGATAAAGTATATACGCCATCAAACAACCACACGTGTGCCTTAACTGGAAGCCTTATCGTTTGGCCAGGATTTATATTCAATCTTATTGCAGCTAATTCAACTGTGAGGAATTTTTTTGGAACAATATATATTATGCACTTATTTATCTTATTTTAAAATAGTCCTTGCGGCTTATTATTTATTATGGTTTGCTAGATTAAATGTTATTATTATTATTATTATTATTATTATTATTACTATTATTATTATTATTTCAATTGAAATAATCGTATTAATTGCAGGAGAATTAGCTAAGCGTAACGACCTAATGTTATCATGTTTTACTATAAAAAAGGTTAGATACCTTTAGATAAGCATGATTAGGGTGCCATATTTACAAGATTATTTAAATATACATTCTGATGGTTTCCTGCAGTAACTTTACCATAGCATTAAACCATGGCAAGACAAGTTTGTTAACTGTCTCATTTTCAAGCGAGTCATTACGTGTCTATTAAATTGAGAAATCCGTGCTGTCAATTTAACTTCCATTTTAAACTGGATTGCTTTTCGTTAATTTTACTTCGAACAAAAAAATAAGATGGTAACATATGCATTTTTATCTTATTTTTAGTACCAGCAAATCCTGCTTATCTTGAAAACTAATTAATGTTCTGTTTTGGGAAAATAACTATTTTATTCCTTTCCATTTCATACCAATGTTGTTGTTTGTTTGTTTTTC
Organism: Sinonovacula constricta; assembly: GCA_007844125.1. NCBI lineage: Eukaryota > Metazoa > Mollusca > Bivalvia > Cardiida > Solecurtidae > Sinonovacula > Sinonovacula constricta. Next base: position 58,801,910 of record CM017557.1, read on the forward strand.
AAATCTCCTGCAGAGAGGCAGGTCGTTTGATGATTATATTTCCTGACTTAATTGTCTTCGACATCAAGATGATGGAGTTAATGCCTCGTAATATTCTCGTAAACTAAATAATTGGGTGCAATTAAACAAATTTACAAAGAGCTACTTCAGTCGTTGCCAAACTAGATAACACTGATTGGTTTTAAATTGGTGTACATCATACCAAAGTTTAAACAAATACCACACCAAGCAACTGTTCCCTCACATGACCGCTAGGATTGAATTTGATTTACGTTTATCGTCAGTGTTTACTTTGGCAGTTTGTATGCTTCTTCGTTTCTTCATTTATGTAATTGTGCGAAATTTTTATTTTAAATGTCACTTTGTTACAAACTATAACAATTTGCATTAGCCAGGGCAAATTTGTAACGTCAAAGCCGGTTTGATTTCTTTTTTATCACTTTGAAATAACACCGTTTACCCTAGCATTGGGTTAATAATTAATAATTATTTAACAATTGTATGTGTACGTAAGATAATTATGTCGCTTCGATGTATATAAACATGTGTACCTTCTGACATAATAAGCAATGCAAAATGTTTAATAACGGTTTATGAAAAAAAAACGGAATTGATATTTTCAGTAAATTTATGATTCTACACAAGATTTTAGTATACATTTTACAATCTTGTAATGTAGTTAAATAAATTATGGAAAAAAGCACATTTCATTTGAAATGACTTTTATTACAAAGAACAAAAAAAACTTGAAAGGTCGGCGTTTTACAGCTAATACCATTAGTATTTATATTAAAATGAATCGCTACATCCAATTAAACAGTAGGTAATCCCATTAATTAACTTTTATTGCTTCTTCTTAACAACATTTTCGGGAATGACATCGGTTTTATTATTAATCCAGGACATTTTTATTACACGTCAAACGTCTACGCAGTTTGACATTACAAGCCTCTACAATCCGATTCTCCGTAGTTTCCGTGTAAAGGCGGCGAACGCAGCCCTCTGATGACACTATTCTTACTTAATGCTCTTTGATCTCGTTGTCTGACGGTCTGACGTCAGGCAATTCTGAAACAAAAATGCTTCTTAAACTTGCGGATTATGCATCCTATTTCAATATACTCAAAGATGCAAATTGTATTCTCTATTCCATCTGTTATCGTGCACATTTTATATCACATGTCGAGTGTGTATAAGCTCGAATAATGATGAACTTGCACTGGTTACATATGTACTTATAGTTTAAAGTAAATTGTAAGTAGTTTAATGTGACTTGTAAGCAGCATATTGTGACTTGTACACATCATATGACTTGTTAGCAGTTAAATGTGAATTGTGAACAGGATTATGTGACTTGTAAACATCATAATATGACTTGTAAGCAGTTTAATGTAACTTGTTAGCAGCATAATGTGACTTGTAAACATCATAACGTGACTTGTTAGCAGCATAATGTGACTTGTAAACATCATAACGTAACTTGTAAGCAGTTTAATGTGATTTGTAAACATTATATTGTGACTTGTAAGCAGTTTAGTGTAAATTGTAAGCAGCAAAATGTGACTTGTAAACAGCATAATGTACCTTCTTAGCAGCATAATGTGACTTGGAAGGAGCATAATGTGACTTGTAAACATCATAATGTGACTAATGTGATTCATAAACATCATTACGTGACGTGTGAGCATTTAAATGTGATTTATAAACATCAAAATGTGACATGTAAGCAGTTTAATGTGACTTGTAAGCAGCAAAATGTGACTTGTAAACAGCATAATGTGACTTGTAAGCAGTTTAATGTGACTTGTAAACAGCATAATTTGGCTTGTAAGCAGTTTAATGAGATTTGTAAGCAGTTTAATGTGACTTGTAAACAGCATAATTTGACTTGTAAGCAGAATAATATGACTTTCAAGCAGTACCATGAGACTTGTAAGCAGTTTAATGTGACTTGTAAACAGTTTAATGTGAAGCAGTTTAATTTTACCTGTAATCATTAAGTACCTTACATATTTTAGTTTCGTTCCTGAAATACGGCACCACATGCGGTCGTACAATTATTACAATATTGTATTTTTAAAATAAAATGATAAATTTGTTTAATTATTTAAAATAGTTTATAGTATAATAGTAATAGTAATTAAATCAATACAATGATGCTTTTTGTACACTTGACATTGTTCTTTTGAACTATTAATACCAACAATAATACAAGTAGGTATAATGCTAATGTCGAGATTCGTTCCTAAAGTCTAACCATAGTTAATCGAGATGTAACTTTATTTAAAACGGTTATATTTCTAAAAATATAATTCAGTTTCATTTTAAATTTTTGTTGTAAAATAACGGAAACACATAATGTAGAAGATATATTACAAAGAAAACATTTGACCATATGTCAATAATAAACTCACAAAGCAGGAAAAAAACCTCGATTGCTTTAAAGCATGTCTACTCTTATGTGAAGATGGTTAAATGTCTTTAAAAGATTCGGCTTCGTTCAAAGCAACACTGCTCATTTGATTGTGTAATAACACTGCACACTTTAATTAACTTCTATCTAAAGTAAATGTTCAAAGAAGCACCAATAAAGAGATTGTATTATTTATTTAAACGTTGTTTTTTTCATCAAATATTTTTTTTACGAAAATAAACCCTTTATTTAAAATAATTCAATAGTGATATGCATATAATGGCTATTCATTATTAAATTCAATAAAAGGCATTAATACTATCAAACTATTCCCCAATCAAACTTTTCGATTTTGCTAATGTACACACACGAGGAAAACAGCGGGTTATTTTTTCGAGTGTTTATTCCGTCTCAAGCAGTCACGTGTGTCTTCAGAAACCTCTTGTTCATTCAATTGATTTTGCGTAGGAATCTGTCCTCACTTCCGACCTACTTAACAAATGTTGACGCAATTTCAATCCGAATATGAGAGCGACTCGCATTGGTAAAATTCGAGGTAAAAATGTTTACCGTTTGTTCCTACTAAATATCCCCGGAGGCGTAACAATTTGAAGAAAGGGTGTTTATTTTGAAATAAACAAAATAAATTTCCCACATCATATGGGTAAACAATGCAGAAAACATCACATAATACCGTTAGTGTCAATTATACGTGAAGTGTCAAATAAAGACCGAGCGACAAATTTAAAGCAAGAATAATTCTTTGGTGTCTGGGTCTTTGAATGCTCGTCTTCTTAAAATAAGATGTTGCTTAATGCCTCACCAGTGTCGTATATCTTTTTTAAAGACACTTCTTGTTTTATTTTATTTTCGGCACCATTCTTAATTAAGACGTTGTTTACAAGATTACGCTTGTTGATTGCTTGTTTATACAGAGATCAAAACATCGCTGAAGAAGACGTGAAGGCTAAAACAAACGTGTCTTGTTATCATTACATTATTAAACATTCGGCATTTTATCTTTTGAATGCTACTCGTATCTGATACTGTCTTCAAATACATGCGTTAAATAATTACAAACTATTTAAAAAAAAATTGCTGAACGTCCGGCTTCTTATCCTGTTCAGTACAATATTTGTATTTTGCTTTAGATTTCTGACAACAAGACTCATGAACTTATTATCACAGTAACAATGTGAGATAATACATTGTAAGCGTTGCAAGTAATACAAACTTAAAATAATAACACTGGTATCATCCAATCGAGATCTTAATTATCACTTTATCGTATTTTATTGCGATACAAGTTAAATGTTTCTGAATGAATAAGATACCCTAGCTTTTCATGACGTCACAATTGTGACGTAAAAAACTTTGTCATTTTATCTGTCTTAGTCTGTACATACACATTTGTTTGCACATAAAGGAACATAGTAGATTTAAATATGCATAAGCAACCGTAATTGTGAACAATTTGAATTTGACGTAATGTGGCAATTTTCACGAGTATTTTGTCAACGAAAATCACAAAGGACAGTAGAAAATTAATCCCATCATGATGCTTTGTTTCCCACCTTTAAATCCATGTTTCTATTACGTATGATGATATGGACCATCTTTTGTGACGTTTAAGGTACCGTGGGTAAATTTTTTTTCTTCATTATCGCTTTTGATGAAGAATTCATCTTCATTTGTTAAGTATGTCTAGTGGTGAAAATGGCATCTATAATCAAATACAAACTACAATTTCGTATTCTTTAGAATTAGTGAAATCAAAACAAAATAGTTTGGGTAATAAAGCAGCTTGTAGTATAAAACAAATACTATGTTGATGTGAAATTTTAACATTCTAAGCATGAAAATGTAAATCAATAGGCAAAATTGTGATGCCTTGTGTGATAACAATTTCTTTATTGAAAACAAACCTGTATTTTCTATATGATGAATGAAATTTCATCTGACCTTTGCCGACTAAAGAGAAACAGTCAACAACGACGCATTTCCTGTAAAGTACGTATTACCTTTGAAAATAAAATAGCATTATCTTCTCAATGCACATTGAATGCTAGAGGTAACGTATGGAATCTAATTAATTACAAAAAAAAGTTAAAGATAACATAAATTATGTGCACAATTGTTATGCACTGACTAGTAAACATGCGGATGCAGTATTTCAAGATAAACATCAGCGGCGAGTGCAAATTGAAATTTTAGGTTTTGAAATTGCATTACTTTAAATGTTTGCACATCAGTGACGTTCATTATACAAAGAGTAGTAGATAGTAGTTTAATTTACATACATGTACACAGCAGAGGTTATGTTGTATACAAAGAAGATACTGGTGAAAACTGTCTAAACGTTAAGAGATTCACTTAGTGTTCATAAGAAAATCAAATGGTATTTAAAAGCTTACAAAAATGTATCAGGTCCACTTTTGTTTTTAAGTGTACAATTGTTATTTTTATGAATTGTGATGTAAGATTGTTGTCTATTGGTTGATTTTGCTTCGACGCAGCTGTTCAGCCTCACACTTTGCTTACTTGCAAATGCTTATGGATCGTGAGCACGGGTGGTTATTTTAAAGCTGCCTGATCTCAACAAAAACACTCCATTTTAACCAACGTCCTATATAGACTTTGTTTGCAAATTATTTGTTCTCTCCTAGGCCTGTCAGTGACGTCTTTCTACATGCACAGTACAATAGTTGCATTCAGAACCCGTAGCTGTGTCATCCCATTCTGCCTCTATCATCACTATAAAATTGGCGGTAGACTAAACATTTACACCTACCTAAATATGATTTTGATTTTGAACTCCTTAGGGTCCCAAGAAGTATAGTTTGTAGTAGATATTTATTAAGGTATATGTATTGTCAACACAATTAGTACTATTTTCAGGTGAGTTTTACCAGATATCTTTAATACACTATGAAAACAGTAAACATTACGAGTGTTTTGACTTTTACTTTTACTTGTTGTTAATATTCTACTTGTGCTAAGTAAGAATAATTGTATCGTTATATCTTTTGACTAGAATAGGACAACCGTTAATACAACTGAAAATACGAGCCACCATGAATATAAAATGCAATGAATACATTGATGGCAGTACTACGGCCCTTTGTCGGAAAATTCTTGATTTTCCTGAAAACCTTGAACTTTGATAAGCAACTGGTTTCTTACTCACAGTTCACACCGAAAAACGCCTTCAACAATTTAAAATATTTTCTATTGGTTTTAATTCATTAAATTTGAATTCAGAGGACAAACATTTTTTCGTCAGTGTAATGACTTAAAGTGCACTAATTTGAGCAATGTTTTATTGAAAAGACGGTAAATAATTGTAGAAAGAAAACATGAATATAGGCCAAACATCTTTTTTGTTCTTGACATATTAGTATTCAGTATTACACAACTTGTGCCCACTTTTAGCATTTTTTTAGCTGATTATATTGTACTTAAAATTTCATTTTAGGAGGACGTTAATAGAAACATGAAGGCTAGGAGGGCGTTGTAAAACATATTTTCAGGACAAACGAGGTATCGTTTCGCATGAGATCAGAAAAAAAATGTATTGTCCAAAGTTCAGTGAAAAGAACAATGTCTCTGCACGATTCTTCCGGGAAACAATTTAAGATTAACACTAAAACTGTAAGCGTTTGAATTTCTGTTTCTTACAACGATAAGGCGTAAGCGTTTGAATTTCTGTTTCTTACAACGATAAGGCGTAAGCGTTTGAATTTCTGTTTCTTACAACGATAAGGCAAACATACCAAAACAGCAAGTTACTTTCGTTATTTTAAATACAATTTGGCTACAGTTCGGCAGATTTTTACAAGCTTGTTTTTAAAAAATATTTATTTAATGAAGCTATCAATAAAATACAACTACCTCCATTTATTAAGAAATATCAATGCTTTATATTTGTAATATCAATTAGTCAACTACATTGCCGTATCTCTGGGGTTTTATTTTTTGTTAACAAAACATTATTGGATTTACATTGTATTGTAATCTTGATATCTCATTTACTTATCAGTGTCAAATTACGCATAAAACAAGTTAGTATAATGAAGTTTAATCGTGAGTATGTTAAATATATTACTGGTGTTAACAGTAATATTGATATCATATTCTACATCAGGACATTAGAGATACTCTAAGCTGAAATGTAAATCTAGATCGTTGCATTTATTTATTTCGAAAGGATACAAATCAAATAAAGGTTGAATTGCTATGCAATTAAGATGAGTGTTTCTTCTTTGCAGTAACAAATTGCAAACCCGCCTCAGAGTTATTGCACGATTATCTATTTCAAAATAACGTTGAGGTTATTGGAACATGACAACAAGTAAACTTTATGATGGTCCTTAATACATGTAGAGAGTAAAATTACCTTTGGGTATTCCACTTTTCTTATATTACAGAAGAAAAGCATAAAGACTAATTTTATATGAAATAGGCAGAATAGAAGTTATTTTATAACATTTTGTTTTAAATAGGGTATTTTTTTTAATTTTTGGTGTGATATGGCATAATAAGCATTGTAATTTTCTCTATTTTAGTACCTTTAAATGAGTAATAATATTACAGCCTTACTCTCTTAATAACACATATAAAACCGAATATATTTATGAAACATATATACATGTCATAACCATTTTATACATGCTCATAAATGTTACTTGTTTATCTGATGTATAGGGAAAGTACATTGTTTTGTATCTAGTGGGGCATTTCTTGGACAAGTTTAAGCTGTGAGACTTTGAGAAGGAATTATTTGACCAAGGAAGGTTGTACAGCTATATTGTGTAGTAATTATTTGTTTTAACGGTAGCGGAAGTTACATTTATTTTAAATAAGCTTAACCTTAAAAAAAAGTTAAATAATTTGTTTTATTTGTAAAGTCTTAAGAAGCGTACACCGCGTGATTAAATCACAGTCGTTTGATTAAATGGAATTTAATTTATATGTACAAGCATGGCCGACATCGACTTTGAATATGAGACAACTTAAATACTTTTCATAGACCATCCATTCCGAGAAATAATACATTTTCTAAATTATTTTACATTTTTTCATGCGGGTATTTCAATCAAATTACGATGAAAAAACAATTCCTCGATAATTTATTTCATGACTGTCATAAACAGGCATTTAATTAAGATGATTAACAAAATTATAAATGTTGCACTGAACAAAGAGTTAATGAGATAAATACATTAATCATATTTAAATACTCTTGTCTGTCAGCAACTTAAAGTTACTAAAAGCTAAATTTCATCGTTGTCTAAGTCAATATGCACAAATTACCGACGACTTTTGATAGTGCAAGTAAATTTTAATGGTGTGTTATTTTTCAATAAACATTTAACATTAAGTATTCTGTATTAGAGTGTTAAGAAAGTTCCGATTTATAACACTCATCTACTTGAAAGTAGTGATTAACAATCGCAATGTAACAGATTAACTAGTTCATGCAGATGTTAAAAAGAAACAATTTCGTTTAAGTCATTACGCCAGAATAAAAAAAACTTATATACTTCGGTTTAAACATACAAATGCCCTTATTAACTCTTACCACTAAAGCATGTATGGAAGAGGTGCAAACGTTAGAATGTGAACAGGAACCGTGTATACACACCAATAGTCCAATTCATAGCCCATTTTCTGGCCAGGTTATCTCGATCTGCTTTTATACACGTATCGCCGATCGTACAGGAGGAAGATGAAGTGAATCTTATTTCAAACAGTACACAGTACTATTCGTATAGTTTTGTTTCTTTCTAGGACATAAAGAACTGAAAATTACTAATGAGAAAACTATACAATAATAATAAATCGTACAATAATTTATTTTCCTTTAGGTTTATCATATATACAGCCAAGATACAATGTACACACTGAAACCTCTCCACAGCAACATTTGGCTGAGACTTAGAAAACTGTTGCTGCTGAAAGGTGTTGATGTGGGGAGATCTTACTCTACTTGTAAACCATATGTGAGGTATGCATAATTTTTGGTTGGCATGTTTTTCCTTTTTTTTTTTCTTTTGCAAAAACCATAAGCATTTTCAATATACGCCAAAACTTTTATTAACACGCATAGCAGTTTCTGGTGCACAAAACAAACATGAAAAAGACAACAATTGCGACAAGTAAAAACAAACCTTCGTGTGTTTTGTAACAATAAGTATTCCTTGTGAGTGTTATCATGAAGGTATCAGACGTAAAGTTCATTTTCAACAGTCACCAGTCTTCCGTGTCATCTTGGAATACTCATATTAATATTCTAGAGTTAATAAAATGGTGACTACAAGGGGAAACCATATCCAACGCAATTGCAACCGTCTAAGTGTAAGAAAACTGCTACATTTCCTCTTCTTGCATATGTTCACGAATCCATTAGTCTTTCACCGCACCCATCGTTACGACAAAAGACAATCTTCTGTGTTAACAGAGAAACTCTTACTTATTTACACATTGTGGGATACGAAAATTGTGCTTGTTGATTAAAATAAACTTGTTTTTATAGTTCTAATATCATCTGATAACTTATTGCTACTTGCCAGAAATTGAGGGACCAGCTGCAATAGCTCAAGTGGTAGAGCGTCGGCTTGCGGATCGGGAGATCGTGAGTTCAAGTTGGTAGTTGTGGCATCCCTCCTAACGCTCGGGGACAGCACTACGTCGAACTCGTCGCTGGCAGTATGACGGCCCGGCCGGGTTTAGTCCTTGGGCACCTCATAAGTACACTGTGCTATAATGATAGAAATGTCACTGCATAGTATCGGCAAAAATACCGGAAAATCCCAATCATAGAAATTGACCTTTAAAAATATTAAAATGCTACATAATCCCGTTAATCAAATATGTATTACCTGAAGATAAAAAAAGGCAATAAAATATTTACAATCGTTTTTAAATACTTACTTGAATGAAAGAAAATGAGTAACATTAATATTTAAAGAAGCTAATAGCGACATACAAATGATCGAATATAGAAACTAATTATTCATATTTTATTGTGGAGAAAGTTGTGTACTGCAAAATTGTGTAATACTGTGCATTGTGCCTCCTCTCAAAAGCAAATGTTTTTTTGGAGATAATAAAATGAAACAAAGTCGAATAATTGCACTGTCAATAGATATAGAATTCGTGCTGGAGTTCATGAGTAAATGGGTAAATATTTGTAGCTAATCAAAAACAATCAAAACAATCACGAGATGGGCAGCTCGCTTATCTTAGAACGAGATCTAAATAAGAACTGACATGTCCATGAATCAACAATTTACCACCTAACGCAATTAAATTGAAATTATATACGCCATTGGCAGAAATTGCACCCTGTATTGACGTCATGCTTGCTTGCGGTTTCACGGGCATAAATAAGATTATTACCACGGTAATAATTTTAGCTTGTACCTGATTAATTTTACAGAACTTTTTATGTGCAAATTATATTAAATTGAAATGAGATATACAGAATCTATATGTTTTCGCAACGAAATTATTTAGCATTTAAAAACTAAGAGTTTTAATCTAGCACATTCCTAATGAGAAGTGACAGTCTATGATTTAAAATACATTATAAAACATTCTATGATATTAAATAAAACTTTAAAACTTAGACAATAAATAGACAGAAAAATAAAAGGATTTCTATATTTTAAACGAGAATATAGAATCATCCAATTTAAGTCATTAATCTCTTAAGTTTGATTTAAGTAATCAATAGTTATATGTGTTTAATGTATGTGAATCAAGTGATTCTTTTAAATTTGTTTCTTTGCCAGACTTGTCATTGAGTTACTTAGATGTTCATTGTTTTCCTATATATATCCATTTGGCGAAGTGCAATGCTGAATCTTGCCAATGGTAATAGAATTTCATATTCATTTTACGTAGATGACAATATTTTCAGGACGCATTTCCTTGAAACGTATCAAAGAATAAACCTTTTTGCATAAATTTTAATGTAATAGTTTGTATGATATGTAACCTTCCTGCAGGTCAAAATGTACAAAATAAATTAAATAATGAACATAGTAAACAAAATTTCTTATAATGTGAATCTATATTAGTGAAAAGATATGTGCATGTATTGACTAACTCCAAACAACGATAAATATAACTAATTAGAGAACTGTGTTTACTCAAAGGACTGTTAAGTCTATAGAATTTTCAGTCGATTAAATATTATAAATACAATTCGCCTATAATGTCATTTAATTAATTCTGTAGGGATTGTTGCGTGTATTGTCCTTTGATTGTGATGAGCATTGGGCTTTGGTTCCTCAATTCCATCTACACATGAAATTGTTGCTACATGTATAAACAATTACACTTCTTCTCTGGTCATTTGTACTTGATTCAAAAATTTAATTTTATTTCATTTACAATCAAAAAGTATGTGTATCTGATAGAAATAATACTTCTCTCTCTCTCTCTCTCTCTCTCTCTCTCTCTCTCTCTCTCTCTCTCTCTCTCTCGTCTAAATACCTAGTGGACATTATTTGTCAAGTAAGTCACTCCTTTCTCTCAATGATGTCATAACTTATCTAAGAATACATGATTGGACATGTTTTTATTCTTATAGATCGGTTTTCTTTTCATTGCTTGAATTTTAGAAACCCTTCAGTAAGTGCGAGGGTAGTGATCTGTAAAACGGGTTTAAGCACCCCCGTCGGTCCCATTTGCAGACTGACTGTTCAAAGGCGGTAACTGATAACTTTGCTCTTTCTACATAATGACTCACCACAGAGTTGTTCTTACTTAAACATTTGACTTGCCTCTTTTTCCTGTGCCTTTTTCAAATTTTGATATATGTTACAACGCTTATAGAACTGTGTCATATATATTTTATTGTGATTATTTGTGTGATTATTTAATTTTCCCTGCGTGAGTCCTAGTGTAAATGCAAGAATACAGGTAAATCTGATTGCTAAGTGTTTCTATTATTAGTATTTAAATATATAGCATACTAACAATATATTTATTATATGTTAAGGTTTTATTGACGTAGAGATTGTCATTAGGAAAGTGACTACACTTTTGAGTAACATCCAGTTTAGACACTTCCATTTAGCCAATATAATTAAAAGTATATTTTTATTTCCGGTTATCATGCTAAACCTAAATACCAGTTCAATCTCACAAGGATTAGGGTCTTCAATCATTATTCTGTAAAGTATATAATGTTTATGTATTATTTGGTCTGTTAGTATCTACATTAATAGTGGGCTTACTTTAAGCACCTGAAGAAAATTCGGCCCTTTTTAAAAATTCGAATACATTGTTGTTGTTTTTTAATCTGTTGGACATCTTGAACTATTTTTTTATAAATTAAGCAACTTTGTCATATTATTCAAGTTCAACATTTGTCAGGTCTGTGTTTTCTTTTCGAATACTAAAAGGAACTTGTACAGCGTAATATATCTATGTGAAAAATATAACAAATAGCATCATGAACGAAATGACAATAGCAGAAAATAAGCCTTAACTTCACATTACAAGTCGATAAAGTAGTTACCCAAGTTCTTGTGTTTCAAAAAAAAACTTTTATTGATATAGGATAAATTATTTTGCTTTAAACATGTAAATTTTTTAAGCAATAAAATGTTGTATTATTAATTTATATAACAAATAGCTGTAGTCTACACTTTATGAGCTTTAACAGTTCATCAACAGATCTGTAATTGCAATTAGAGATTAATGCATTTAATGGTTGGTATTTATCATCCACCAAGATATGCTGTTTTCGTAAACTGTTTCTAGTTCATTGCCTGCATCTGTAACATAGTTTAGAGTATTAATATAATGAAATGTTCGGTATCCAGTTGATTTGATTTCAGATTGCATAATGTGTGATATGTTTGCATTGCTTGCCTTATGACAAATCGGCATTAAAATATATTTTTAACATATTGCATTTTACATTATGCTCGTCCTTTATTTGTTTTGTGCAAATACATTTTCATAGTGGATTCTAAAATGTTCTTTAAAAATCCCTGATGCGAATACTTTGTGTTTAACCGCAATTAATTCCATGCTAACATCAAAGTGAAGTTTCTTTGTGTTCGTCTTGTTGTAGTGGTGTAAACTTTAATGACAAATTAATGATCAAATGTAAACATATCAATATTCATCCTGTCAATGTACCAATGTAGGTCAGTGAGACTTTCATGGAAACAGACAAAGTAAGTTTGTGCAATAATTGCAAATTTAAAATGAATTCTGCGATGCATTTTAATAACTTGTATTGAACTCTCTCTTTTCATCACTTTCAAGTTAACTGATGAGCCGACAGCGAAAACGGAAACAATAGCGATAATAGAGACCCCGATCGTAAATCAATACAAGAACAAGGATAGCTATCCAAAGTATACACATTTAACCCTTTGCATTGAACAAATAAATAAGGTCATTTGGTGTGACCGGACCTGGTAGCGCAATCGGTAGGGCATCGGCTTCATGTGAAGAAGGCCACTTGTTCGAGGGGCCGCGACATACCAAGTCGTTAAGAATGATAGTGGTATAGCTCCCTTGCTAATGCTCAAGTTTATATAAGGTTAGTTCCATGATTGGTTGGCCCAGTGTCACGATAATATGACTGGGTGTGGTATCATACCTGGTGTTCACGACATGCTATGCACAGGGAAGGCAGCACTATATCTGCCTCAAGTGAACACCGTCTCCAGATAACTGAATACTGCTGGTGGGAAAATAAACCCAATAAACAAACTTTGTTGTGAAATAAGACAGCTGCTTCAAGATCTAGACGATCGATTACTCATACTTTGTTGTCTTTCAAACAGGAATGGTAATCTCCATGCAGAAAAGATAACCACGGTGTATATTTAATGTTAGGGTATATAGTTATTTTATATGAAACCACAGACCGAATTAACGCTCAAGCTTAGTGTGGAAGACAATCAGTTAGATTCTGTTTGGGTCAGGCCCAAGTCCTATAAGAGCTCACACTTGCCACTTGTGGGGCAAAACGATATGTTCAATGAATGAGACCGTCAACACCTCATTCGCGAGGAAATCACGGGATACTGTATGTAAATCTTGCAGAGGTGAAGATAAACAATAATTTTAGACTATGTTAAAATGTTAAAATATTGCAAGCTTTCAAAATGTGTGCTTTTTCTGATTTAATTTTCACTTTCATATATTGTTATTTTGGCAGATATCTTTATTTAAATATTTTAAGAAGAATTTATTACAGTTTCTGAGATTACAGATTTGCCTCTCTCATTTTGTTTAAGCTTCTTTTTACTTCCAATGCCAAAAATAAACGCAACCGATCAATCTAAATTGAAACTTTTATTAAGAAAGAAACACACCCCGGACCTGGCAGTGCAATCGGAAGAACAATCGGAAGAGCGTCGATCCCGGGCCGGGATTTACAAAGTCGTTAAAATGGTAGTAGTATAGCTCCCTTGCTAACGCTCATGCATATATATGGGTTGCTCCACAACTTGTTGGCACGGTGTCAGGATAGTGTGACTGGGTGTGGTATCATTCACGAAATTTTATAGACAATGAAGGCAGCGACATATCTGCTTCAAGTGGACACCGTCTCTAGATAACATATACATATTTATCTTTAGGTCAAATACTGTTTGTTAAATATTTCATCATAAGACTGAAATCCTTTCTCTGCCTTATAGTCGTGTTTCGTATTTGTGTAGTACTCCTAAATTACATCACTCCTGAAACAATACTTTCGAACTTCTTGCATCTATAAAAAAATTAGCAGATAAATATTTGAACTGAACATATATAATGACGCTTGCCATTTAGCATTACTGGTTAAAAGTATAAATGTTATGAGAATATTCATGGACGTGATGCAATTATATGAAAAAAAATCTTGAAACATATAGAATGATGTACGACCTATATACTTTTTGCATTAGCCGCAGCCGAGCGTGTCTAAATGCGTTTTATTTTCCCATTTTAAGCCAAATGATTCGCGACTGTACACGACTTTGTAATTTCCTGTAATTGCTTGTGTCACTGACTAGACTATGGTTGTACTTCGTACTTAGAAAGAAAACACGTTTGTATCCGTCAAGATGTCCTTAGCTATGAATAAGTGCTTCCCGAAAAAGATTGATGTCACTATGTGTTGTTAAACCATTTATTATTGTGACTGCTGTTGTTTGGAAAAATATTGTTTATAAGATATTATTCTAGCATAAAATAAAACAAATCTGTGTTTGAAATAGTGTCTGCTGTCTGCATGTAATAATTGATCATGCATAAGAAAGGAAGCAATGTTATTTCCCAATTGCACGTGATACCCTATAATAATAATAATAATAATAATAATAATAATAATAATAATAATAATAATAATAATAATAATAATAATAATAATTATAATTATTATTATTATAATTATTATAAGCATTAGCATTATTATTAGCATTATTATAAGCATTATTATTAGCATTATTGTTAGCATTATTATTAACATTATAATTATTGTAAGAAGTAGTAGTTGTAGTAGTAGCAGTTGTGGTTGTGGTAGTAGTAGTAGTAGTAGTAGTAGTAGTAGTAGTAGTAGTAGTAGTAGTAGTAGTAGTAGTAGTACATGTAGTAGTAGTAGTAGTAGTAGTAGTAGTAGTAGTATAGTAATAGTAGTAGTAGTGATAGTAGAAGTAGTGGTGGTAGTGGTAGTAGGTGTTGTTGTTGTAGAAGTAGTTGTTGTAGTATAGGTTATACAGAAAAATAAATGAAGCAGACAGAATTACTTTTATTGAAAAGGACTTTGATCAGATGAAGATTTGTTTTGTCGATAACGTGTATATGACTGATGGTAAATGACTCAGAGGCTAGGAAGTTTTTTCTAAGCCATGTTGGGTTAGAACTAAATTAAAGGTAATTTACTTCGTCATTCTTGAAGATATTACCGATTGAAGTTGTTGTGTTGTGGTAAAGAAGTTTAAATAGTAGATACATGTTACATTAATGAAGTAGTTGATGCATTATTACTTATATGTTGTTGTGTTGTGGTAAAGAAGTGTAAATAGTAGATACATGTTACATTAATGAAGTGGTTGACGCATTATTACTTATATGTTTTTGTGTTGTGGTAAAGAAGTGTAAATACTAGAAACATGTTGCATTAATGAAGTGGTTGACGCATTTTTACTTATATGTTGTTGTGTTGTGGTAAAGAAGTGTAAATACTAGAAACATGTTACATTAATGAAGTGGTTGACGCATTATTACTTATATGTTGTTGTGTTGTGGTAAAGAAGTGTAAATAGTAGAAACATGTTACATTAATGAAGTAGTAAACGCTAATATAAGTATTAGGATGACTATGATAATGAATATGAAGGTATAAGCAGCTGTTGTTGTTGCTGCTGCTGA
This sequence comes from Sinonovacula constricta, assembly GCA_007844125.1. Taxonomy (NCBI): domain Eukaryota; kingdom Metazoa; phylum Mollusca; class Bivalvia; order Cardiida; family Solecurtidae; genus Sinonovacula; species Sinonovacula constricta. The sequence goes on from CM017557.1 coordinate 58,817,715, forward strand.
TGCTGATTTTACTTTTGCCACTCAGATCCTGTGCCAAATAAAACAAATAAATAGCTGCCTTTTTAAGGAAACATGCTTTTGTTAGATAAAGTATCGAAGAGTGTTTGTTGTTTAAGTGCAGATTTTTTATTTGACTGATAAGCTACTTAAACAATTAAGTTCCACGCGGTATTTGCATTTCTAAGAACAGTTATAGAATCAGTGCATATAAGTCATTGCAATATAAATCTTTACAAAAGTTTTTGTAAAACAATAAGTTAAGATAACGCATCTATATCACAAAACATCCACACGTGCAAGATAACTAAAATCCATATAATTTTGCAGACATTTCATGATATTGTGATAAATTAAAAAAAGAATCTAATTTTGCCTTAAAATGGATTAAAATAACTCTCTAGCATAAAATAAAACATATCTGTGTATGAAATAGTGTCTGCAAACTGCATGTAAATATTGATCATGAATAAGGAAGAAAGTAATGTATTATTATCATTATTATTTTTGTAAGTAGTAGTGGTGGTGGTAGTGGTGGTGATAGTAGTAGTATAGTAGTACTAGATGTACTACATACTAGTAGTAGTAATAGAAGAAGTAATAGTAGTAGTACTTATAATAGTAGTGGTAGTAGTAGTAGTAGTAGTTGTTGTTGTTGTTGTTGTTGTTGTTGTTGTAGGCAATCCTTTCACTGCAAGAAATTACCTGTGCAAAACAAAAATGTTTAACATATAGGTTATACAGAAAAAATACAAGACTAGTTATTATAATTTGTTAGGTAAAACAAATTCCTTCACAAGGATTTTTTTCTTTTGATAATGTAAGGTGTTACCTGTAAAAAGTCCTCAGAGAAATTCACATTAGATAATAAAATAATGTCGACGAAAGTTTGGCAAAAGCATTGTAAATCGTTGTGACAATAATAGTGCACCATACTGTGAACACGCCGAACACGCCGTAAACGGTGTAGACGTAAATACGATGGCGCGGTTAATCACTAGTTTCGAATGACAAAGTAAAAAAGTCATCGTTTTAAAATCAAGCACGACACTATGGTCAGAAAAGTTTATCATTTTATCACTGAGCTAGTACACTTACCCGAATTTTTAAATTTCTAATATAAAAGAGCACAACATAGTGACACAACATAGTGTTTGTAAAAAGCAGGTAACATTCTTTTTATTTGTAATCTGCGATTTTTACTCTGTAAAGAGTTTTATTTTTGCATTATTCTGTTGTTAAAAACTATGTTATTGTACCTCTAACATAAATATCTAACAGTACAAATAAATGGCTAAAATTCAAAACATTTAGTAAATCTGTAACCACGACTTTGTTGGCTTTTTTTTAAGTACGGAAGCGTGGAAGGATCAAAATTCCACTCTATGTACATGTATATATTTTATAGTTGGTTTGTGGAATAGTAGAATTGCAAGTGTTTTTTCTGCGTTTTATTGTTTGCTCTCAGACTTTCTTGTAAAATCAGAGAACAATATGCATTTGATTTTAAATTATGGTTTTAAGAGACTATAAAGTACTGAGATTCACAAGGTGCATATATTATGGGCTAAAAGACATTGTTTGTGATTTTTTAAGCTGAATAAAAAATAAATACTTTAGTGTTCATTTCAGATGGAAAACAATAACCCTGACATCTGTGTGTAATGTGGTGAAGACAATAATCTACACACTGTAAAACTGGGCTCTAACTATTGCCTGTCAATTTATTGTAGCTGAACTCTTTCACGTCTTAATAATAAGGCAAACACTCTTACGAGCTAAAGAGGCATTGAAAATTTGATATGTTTGTGATTTTACTTGTCTTTTCTTTTTTTACAAAAAAGGAAATATTTCTGTTTCATTGCAGATGGAGAACAATAAACTCGACATCTGTGTGTTAAGTGGTGACGGCAATAATCTGCACGTTGTGAAGCTGAGCTCAAAATAATGTTTAGGACTTAATGCAGCTGCAGAGCAGAAGGTTGAAAATGGTTTTTGTTTGTCAGATTTATTAAGGGCGTCAGATTGTGATAAGGCTTTGCAGTAATAAGTCCATTTTATTTTTTAAACAGACAATAAAAGTTCAAAACGATTGTATTCATGTAACTTTTATTCTTCCTGTACTGCACATGTTATTTTGTATACTTTTTTATGACAGAGTAAATAAGAATGACAGTGATTCAGAGAAAAATGCTTTTATAAAACCTGCAGCCCAACTTATCTTAAATGACTTGAAAACAGAAAACTATGAAACATCATTTTATCCATCTTCAACTGAAATTGAGTCATTGGAAACTAACATCAGTTTTTTGCCTGATAGTATAAGACTATTTTTTTAATATATTATAAACAGGGGAAAGGTTGTGAAAAGAAAATAGCTTCAATAGGACAAGCAATTATACAAGCAGCCATGCCTATGAGTGTTATATCTCCAATTCAGATAGGTCTAGCATAGTTCTATGGGGTAGGTGTCATCCTGAATCTCCAAACATACAAGAAGAACACTTGTTTGTTTTAGATGGAGGATCGCTTGTTCATTATTTACCATGTACATTTGGTGTGTCGTTTGGTAAAAATGCTCAGAGGTATACATCTCTTGTTGGAAAACATTACGGTACACCATTTGTTGTGTTTGATGGATATAATTCATTTCTGGACAACAACAAAAGATGTAGCACACACCAGACGAACAAAAGACACAAAAGGAACCAGGGTAATATTCAACAGAAACACTACATTTAAGGGGAAGAAAGAAACGTTCCTGACAAATCCTGAAAACAAGCAAGATTTTATCAATTTACTTGACAGACATCTCACAGAGAAAGGGTGTAAAGTGATACGCGCTAGAGATGACGCTGACATACTCATTGTCCAAACAGCTGCTGAAGCTTCCCGACAGAAACATGTCATTGCTGTAGGGGAAGATACAGACATTCTTGCGTTGCTGTTGTTTTATGCAAAACAGGAATAAAACGGCATATACTTAAGGTCAGACTCTAAGACTGATTCAAAAACAGGGACAATATGGGATATTGTCCAAGCGCAAAAACGTCTAGGACGAGCATTTTGCAGTCATAGTTTACTTTTACTTGTGTTAACCGGATGCAACACAACTTCTAGGGTGTTTGTCAAATTACCCCACACACACACACACACACACACTACCATTTAACAAAAAGCAGTGAAAAATATATATATATATATATTGTTAAATGGTGTGGAGGATGGTTTGGCGTAATTCGACACAAAATTATGCAAACAGTATATCAATTCAACTATTTTGTACCATTTGATCATTACAAGTATGTAAGTTGCAAAAGAATGTGTTAATTTTGTATATATTGTTTGTGGAAATGAATCGTACTGCTATGGTATTGGAAAATGCTGTTATGTTTGTAACTAAAAAATTAATTAAAATTATTCACGCTATGCCTATTGTGATGATTTTTGTTTCAAGTTCGGACAACATTTCATTTGAGGACTTTTTTCTGGTATTCTACAGACATGAAAAAATTAAAAGCACAAGTATCAGTTGTGAAGGAATTTGTTTGAGGTTTGTTTAAAAAGATGTCTTAAATAAATAGCCTATAAATGCTGCAGACAGAATGTCATATTGCTTTGTTTATATAAGGATTGAAGTAATATAAAATATAAGTAAGGTTATATTTACGCCTTTTTCTAGAGAAAGATTTAATTTAAATATCTGTAAAAAAATTGGTAGGACCTTTTCTTATTTACCTATAACTAATATGATTTAAAGAAATATGCCCGTTTACTTTATATTTTACTGGAAAATACCTTAAGTTGCTAAAATGGGACTTGAAAAGAACATCATATTATTTTAAGGTATGTTTTATTTTAATAATGACTGAAAATTGTTAGACCTATGTCAGATAATAATCACATACCGATTTCCATTTATAATTTATTAGTAGAATACAAGTTTGTTTATTGTATCATTGAATATTATGTCCTTTCCACCAAAATATGCCACATAAATAAAAGACGGCCATTATTCTAGATAACGCAAATGGAAAACTTCTACTTAAAAGACCATTTATTGTTTGAACGGAGGTTTGAAATCTTAATGCACTTTGAGTATGTTTAGAATTACGACAGCAATGAACATAGGACATTAAATTGTATTAGTTTCAATTGTATATTTGCGTATTAAAGAGGCTACAACAGTCAAATTGAAAGCAGCCGCATGGCTAAGGGTATCACGAAAATGTCATTATTTTCAGAAAAAAAGAATTGATTAAATTAGAAACAGGTTTAGAGTAAAGCAATTATGTCAAAATACAAGAAAATAAATACTTCTTTTCTAATTTGCTATTGTATTAATTTTCGTAAACAATTAAACAAATTGCATTCAGTGCTTTTTATATAATTAAAATGAATGGTAACAAGTTAATTTAGATACTGACTTGATACGAACTTGACAAAAATGGATTATAGAGAAGATTTTGCCATAAATTTTAATTTGCCATAATTTGCCATAAACACTTGTGTTGCAAGTTGCAAACAAGTATGCTAAATTTAAAATGCGCTTTTAACAGAGAGCATAAAATCTTAAGAGGCCACCGTCACAAAGCATAAAGCGCATTTATGAAATTGTACTAACTCATTTTGATATTGGTTCTTTACAACATTATTCTTGTCAAGACTTCCTTTACATTTGCCAACCTTAAAACTTTAAATGCAAATCAACTTCGAAGATATTGGAAATTGCAAGCTTTCCAAATTTAATGCTCCTACGGTCGTAGTGTGCGGGCAAATGTATTATTTCTCTATCATTTTATTGTCAATTTGTTGATCCGTTTTGTTTATTTAATGAGTGTGTGTTTCATGAGTCGCAAATGTTATACGGTTGTTGTTGTTGTAAGTTTTCATTGATTTGACTTCCTATCTTAATACATTTACTGCTTTCTCGCGATATTATCTTTTATAATATTACCATACTGTCTAAGGTTATATTACATTTCTCCAGAACCGTACTTCAAAAGTGAACATATATTAATGAAATGCCATTAAACATAGATAACATAATGACATACAATGACAGACAATTCGTCAATCCGTCAGAAACTTGTTCTAAGAAATGCGGTATATACATTGTCCATGTGTACATATATTAAAAAGACACGTATTCGTTAGAGTAATAAAATATATTATACTAAAGGTAATTCAGTCGATATATGGTTGCTTCTGATGCTGATTTAGTTTTACTGTTAGACTGCAAATTGTCTTAACGATTCTGTGTAAATACTCGCATTAGTGTATTGTTAAATAAAACCGCAAATTATCCAAAAATAATTGCAATGCACATAAATTTAAATGTCATAAGATGAACGATTATATTTTTACATTCTTCAATCGAAAACACTGCTATCTAAATTGCACATTTGACCAAACATGTCAGCAATCGAATGGTTCATTTTAGATGGCATAGATAATTGAATAATCCGTGGTAGATATGCTGGGGCATATAACAGCAGGTACGTAAATCTGTCACCTCAGAGACAACATGCATCCGCTGTTATCCAGTCTTCTGTATAGTCCCCAATGGTTTCTTAGGGTGCAATGCTATCGAGGAGTCATGGGATCCTTGGAGGAATTATTTTTTCATTTGCTATTTAAATATTGGTTAAATTATCTTTGCCTTTGTCGGATTTTCAGTGGTAAAGATGTTTACTGGAAGGTATGTCTGAAAGGACCTTTTGTCACTTCGGAATAGAACAGTCAATTATTTCATAAGTCTCAATGTTATCTGCCTCAATAAGAAAAAAATATGGGGTAATAATTTTAGTTCTCGGTGAGACGATACGTTATTTTTCAGTTCTGTTGATTAGTTTACTTGGTGCATGAATCGATGCTTGCAACTTAGTAAGGCGCATCTAATTATGAAAGTAATTAAACATACAGTTAGTTATCATGCATAACAAATTAAGATACTAAATTAAATGTATTTATGCATTTTCTATTTAAGAGAACAGGAATAAAATTCCAGAATGTAATTCGTTTTATATGACCTTTAATGTTTATATCAAAAAAGCAATATAAAGTATACGCAATAACATTTTTTTTAATTTACATGTATCAAATAGAGTGTCTGAAATAAACGTTACATTGTATATACAATGTATAAATTGATAAAGTACATCAGATTACTATTCATTCAGATAAAAAGTTATACTCAATGATTGGCTGTAAGTTTTTAGAAGTATACAATCATGAAAGTCAAAAGTTGTGTGTATTTATGATTACTGTAAATTTTTGACAAGTGCATGAAATGTGCCGAACCTTCAAGAAAATAAGTGCTGAGTATGTGCTTTGGTTATAATTATGTAATTGCTTATACGCAATATTTATCACAGTTTAGCCTCTCGCTTCTTTAGTCCTCTTTCACTGTAAACCTTCTTGTCGATTCCTGTTTACATATTTAGGCATTTCTACCGTATCCTTGGTAAGGTGTAAACAATATTAAATAAAACATAAGATAAAAAGAATTTCACGCATGTTGTTTATAAACCCGTCGAGGCAGGAGATCAATGTTATTCAAGCAAGGATAACATGGTCTGGGAATAAGCTGTGGCGAGGATGTTTGCACCCCTGAATACTGAACGCTGATACTTTTATTTTACTGTTTATACTGAACTATAAACACATAGTCTAAGGCTTGATGTGTGAAACACAAGTTTTGTTTATCATTTCTTTATCCCATATCCGCAACAAGATTTTATTTGCTACTAACATACAATTGTCTTTCAGCGGTATGCAATAAAGAGAGACGGACTTCAGCAATCTAACAACTGAACAGAAGTGTTTTTCATTTTGTTAGCCAGAATGTTTATATATTAAATATATCATCGTGGACAGCTTAGGTTCATTGTTTAAAATGTTAGTAAAAAGTAACTGGCTATATTAATTTATTCATGTGCATCAGTTTAATGCACCTAATGCACTGGCTCATTTAAATAAATAAACGATATTAATGTAGGGATCATGCGGTAAAAGAGAATGGATATAAAATTGTCAATTGTTGCAGACCTGTTATGAAAACACAAAGTTTATAAAGTATTTTACAATTTCTTTTCTACATGTGTGACATTTGATTTCGTGTGTAGGGCATGGGGAGGCTCACAAGTTAAGATACATGTATATTGTGTATCTGCCCTAAAACATGCTAAAGTCTGTAATACTATTTACTGCCATGAATCGTGTCAGCCACGTTTTGTTTTTCAATTTGATACGATACGTTCAATATGTGTTAAATGAACATCGTCAGCGTGGTCCACCTGTAGCAAAATTTCAAAAACTATGATAAATATTAGGCCTTATTAAGAAGTGCACCATGTTTTGCTTGCTACAAACTAAACATAACTCTCTCCCTCTCTCTTTTTCTCTCCTTCTCTCTATCTCTCTCTTTCTCTCTGTCTATATATATATATATACATTTTTATTTATTTATTTATTTATTCAATTATTTTTCAAAATAATACATAATTATGAAAACGCATAGGTCTTTTGTAAGTCTGTTGCATAGGAATCTCTTGATTTGCATGTTAGTGTAATGGATGAAGGTGGCACGGCACGCTTAAGCTCTTCTTTTACCGATGCGTTATGTGTTACAGTGGTGTATGTAAACTGTCAAGAACTAATGTTTATCTTTTGAACCAGTTTGTTTGGAAATGTGTTTCCACACACACGGTTATAATGGATGCCATACAACATGATTTTGTAACGAGTGTTTGTGTGGATTGTAAGAAATACACATACTGTTTGGTGAAGTTAATGCTCGTAAAAATAACCAAAATGTTTAGTTGTTTTTAAACCACTGTAATATCTGACATTAATTTGTTCAAGCTGTTTTTTTCTTCCTAAAACATAACACTTATAAGCTCATATTTGTACCCTTTGTAGATTTTTTTCTAGCGAATAAAAATGAATTCAACATTCTGAGAGGATATTTACAGGACAAAGAGCAAACACCATTCTGTACCAAACAACATTTTAGTAAATCGTGTCGACGAGGTGTTAACTCGAATGGGATTAAAATATTTGGTCTAAAATTAAGAGAAATGAAACAGTGATGGTGCAAAAATTAGAAAAAAAAAACGATTTCACCAGACGTGAGAAATAATCATGATGCAACTTAATAATTTTATTCAAACACGAGGAAATACTTTTGCCATTGGTCACATATTTTCTAAAACCAAATTACAAAAAAAAATGTCTTTCACCCTAATCGTCGCATGGCACGGAAGACTTGTCTTCTTATATCAAAACCTAACATTTGAGCATGCTGAACATCCTTAGAAATGGAATTTAAGGCATATAAAATGTGATTATTGTGACATGTGTGTTTATTACTTAAAAATTCATTTCTCTATACATACACTTCGTATAAACTACGTCTTCTTCTTTCCCAGCTTCATTTGCAAATTTAAAAAGTATGAAAATCAGTAAATAATATAAGTCAATAAATGTTCATGCCGAAGGTAAAGCGTTTCGTTTATATCTAAAATCTAAAATATAACTAACGAACTTCACTTGTTGGAAGTTGACATTTAAAAGACCTAAATTTACATAATTCTCCTCCACTCTACTGGATTCCTTAACTTTACAGAACACAATAAAGGTTCTTATATATACTCGACATATTTTTACTTTGTCTCCCATTGCTTTTGGGTTAGTACTAATGATTTCTCTACGTTGTATATTATGTAGTACCCTGTACTTTATGACTTAACTAAGACCAAACTGCTTAAACTAATTAAAACAGACTCATGAGCAGCACCATTACATTCTTTACCATGTAAATAGTAATTTTCATCCATCCATGCATTTTAGATAAATACAAGATTTTTGTTTGCTACTTGATAATGTCATACAAAATGTAGAGACAACAAAAAACAAGACAAGGAATTGTTGTTGTTGTTGTTTTTTCAAATGGAACTAAATATAGATTGCAGATTTATTGTTCTTCTCCTAGGGTGACTTAAGTTAAAATTTCTCCTAATACCTAAAGCTATATAACTAAGGCATTCAAAGTTATATCACTCTATCTTGACAGTACTCTCACAAATCTTTTCTTCGCTTAATTGGTCAATTAGATTTAGACTCCAAAATGTAAATAAAAAAACAAACAATTTCCTTTCATTTGACTGCAACTTATCTAGATACTATAACTACCATTATCAATGGTTAAGCATTTACCTACATATTTCACAAATTTGGTATTTATCTTTTATCGTATTTTATCGTATTATTCACTTTATGAACATCATTGAGTGCTGCATCCTATATTATTTATAAGGATATATGACAAAGTCCTATGAGCTCTGCAACATATGCCAGACTCTGAAAAGGCACAGGACAAAGATATTCACACGCAAGCCAAATGTTAAAGTAAGAACAAATCTGTGATGAGTCATTTAACTAAAAGAGCATACCCTTGGAACGGCCAGTCGGCAGAAATGACTAACGAGGGTGCTTAAACCAGTTTTACAGAGCTGTTAAAAGTTTTGCAAGAGTCAGTACTAAACCTAAGGATTCCAATGCCAGAAACCACAACAAAATTGTGACAACAAGGCTGCAGATTCTACGAATTAAGAAAGGCATTTTCGAAATTCTTTCACGATTATAGTGATTGTATTCCTACAGTATGATGACAGTATGAAAACACATATGCAAAAGGGCATTCAGTATTTATGAAAGTGTTTCGATTTAAGGTTCTGGACCTGTAATGGTGACCTTCCACAATCCTTATAATGATACTGTTTCTTGAATCTATACTATAAAACACATCGTATGGTGAATTTTTAAGGAAGTTTAGCGATTGTAACTCAAGTTATGTGCATTTTATAAAGTGACCCTTGATTTTAAAAAACACCGTCAATTGTGCTTGGACAAAAATACTTTACACGTTTTTCGTAAAGAAATCTGGCAGTTTAGGAATACCTGAGTCAAGCACACATTTGGTATTAGTGACACGTGGTTGTCCCTCACAGTTTTGACCCCTTTACATGACTTTGTTGTCGGTAAACCACTATTTTTAGTTCAGGCGCGTTTCCGCCATTACGCACTTTACGCACGTGCGTAACTTCCGTTCGAAAAATCGAAAATCTGAAAAACACTATGAAAGTCGATGCCTACACCGGGTTAGGAATGATATATCTTATTTCCGTAGTTTCTATGATATAAAATCTTATAACCACACCATTAAAGTTGAAAAGGTTTTAAAATGATTAAACTGACACACGTCAGGATTTTAGTCGTTCATATTTTTCCTCGCATGTCCGCATTTTACCTGTTATTCATTAGAAAAGAACCGAGTGTAATCAAAAGTATTACTACAAAGGTTATTTCTCTTGTAATTGTGCGTAACTTAAAAAACGGCACAGACATGCGCCTGATTTTTACAAGATCGCCCTCGACGATCACGATGTTGAGCTCCCGGTTCTGCCATTTTGGAGAAATGGGTAACCCAATGACGTCATGGAAAATCCCTATGACGTGGTGAAAAATTACTAAAAATAGCAAATACGAAACTTGACGACGAATGCTATTCAAATGAAACCGGATCATACCGAGTGCCGATGTTTACCGAAGTTAGTTACAGGTCCAGAACCATAAGATTAAGAAAACCAAGGGTCTCAATTATGTTATGACCCTTTGACAACACTTATCAGACATTGTATTGCAGATGGGACAAATTTCGGTGAATGCCAGTCAAAAATTGCATTGCTTTTAAATTACGCGATGACCGGAACGGTCTTAGTTATGACGTAATACCTGTGGCTGGAAGCCATAATTTAGAAAATCGTGCACTTTAACTGTAGTCTCTGTTGTCCTTTACTTCAGATTGCGCAATAAACATTACTTTGACTGTTTTTATTTTCTAACATACATTGTGCAAATAAATCCTAGGTTTATCAAATTATATGTGGGGTGGGGCAGAATCACGTTACCTATGACCACTCCGTAAAGGCGGTAACTGTTTTTCATCTATTTGCAATAGGTATCTGTAATGTCCCGTTTTAGTGTTTCAATTTGACATTTACTTGTGTCTAAGGTAGTTTAGATCATAATATATGTGGTAAATCTCATATAATGATGCAATATTTAGCTATTTATTGACAGTATATTGTAGTTATCATTTATTTTTGAATATATTTATACAGGGTTTTATGTAGTTAATTTACACAGATTTCTTCCAAAAACTATGCTCTTGATTTTAATGAATAATCATTATAGTGTAACAATAAAACCCGACACTGCGTAGTTTCGAATCCAGGTCGGGGCGAGAACCTTCATGCGATGAAGTCTTTCAGATGGCCTTCGGTGTTCCTGTGATTCTACACATGCACGTGTCTATGATCTTTCTATGTCGGTGCGATGAAACAAAAACAAAACATAAAATAAACATAAGAATAGTTTTGACAAAGTACAAAAAGGGAAAATACAGCCAGAAAAAAGCAAATATATATTGTTATATGAAGTAGTACAAGACTACATCAAAGCAATGTTTACTAGCATGCTTTATTTGACATTTTGTTGCCAAAAGCATACAACAAAATGTTTTTACTAGGTAATATTGATATAACAGTTTAACAATATTCGATGACGAAAAAACTTACTGGAATGTCGTATGTATTGTTAGCTACATGTTATCCGCCAATAAAGTAAGTAGATTTACATAGCTATGTCAGATTGCATATTTATCAAATTTGTGCTTCGTTGTTTAGATTCTTGTTTGTATAGCAATCATTAAGATAGAATAAGACTTCAAAGTGGATTTATTGTCGATATAATATTTTACAATGTCAGACTTTTATAAGTTGAAATGCCATCTTTTATACATAATTTGGGACGTTATCACGACATGTTTTTTTCTTTACGGCATCATATTTACGAGTAAATATTAAAACTCCGGGCAAAATTGTCTATCCTTTCTAAAAATGTCATCGGTTCTAAAATATCTCTGAAATGTTTAATGTGACGACCATTTAAACTTAAAAGCAATATCTTCTCAAAAAGCTGTAATTACCTTTGGGTATTCGACGTATCTTATAAACGTGAGCCTGGTGAAACAACCAGTCTGTTCAAAATATTAAAAAGTATATGCATTACATTATATTGGAGTTTAAATTTGTTAAATAGAACAAAAACAGAAATTCCAATAACCATTCTAATACATGCACATACCAAAAGTCATTCAGCATAAATCATGTTTCTATTTCACCTCATAATTCATCATGCTTAATGGGATAATACTTTTCTAGCACGTAACATCGAAATGCCCCATACATGTACTAAGTTATAATCCTCAAATATTTGCCCAGGATATTGTGTGTTATTTATGTAGACTTTAGCTCAGCAGAATTGTTTGGATTTGCGTGGGGACATCCCCGGATATATAATGGGTCCAAACACTTCTTCACGAGTTCAAGCGTTTAGACATTGTCACGATATACATAATTGTCAAAGAAGAGTAAATAATCATATATTAACAAAGCTTTACACCTAAAGAGTTAAACTTAGGAAGATGATAATATTTAGAGGTAGTTTCTTTATAGTTTGAGTAAGACTTTCGAACCATTCCGATTATGCTATATATGAATATTGAAATTGCAAAAAGGTAAAATAAAAACATAAGCAATACTAAATATTATTTTTTCAATATGTTTTATATCTATCTTGTTTTATTAATTGTTTTTGTGTTATTTCATTGAAAGTATAGGCAGCTTAGTGATTATTACCTTGATCCTAACTTTTATAGCCAAGCTGAAGTGTATGACTATATGAAAATATGCCCCATACACGTCTTTTATATCACTTAGTTGAAAGGTATGACTATACAAAGACATATTTGGTCAGTGTTAATGTTTTTGCTAAAGGTTTCATGACATAAATGTATTTTATACCGTTTAAACACTGTTTTATTCTATATATTTACATGTACATCTTCAATGTCAAGGAAAAGTATTGATAGAGTACACCTGAAAGTTTTGGCTAACATCACCAACCCTAGCACTCTCTTTTACACACACATATCCGACCCTACCCCTCTGCCCCCTTCCTCACCCACACATAGGCACACCGTCCCAAACCCGCAAATACACTCACATACACACATACACACTTGAAATATTGTTTATTGGGTTTATCGTCCCACCAACAGTATTTCAGTTATCGCTAGACGGTACACTTGACATATATTTCAATAATAATAATACGTTAAATGTTAGAAGAGCGATACGAAAGACTTGCAAACACAGTATATTTTACGACGTATAAGAGAGTGTACTATATTATATTTTTTAGCAAGGCAAGTTTCGTCTGCAATAAAACAACTCTCTAGCTTGAGAAAGCTATCAATTAAGTGTACATTAACAGCTACACTTTCAAGATACGTATGCATAATTCTCGTGCTGACAACTTACAACTGTTGATGCTCTTAGCATTCATCATCCATGTAGCGAATGTGCTGGGAGGTCCATGTTGCAGATATTTACCTATCAATCACATAATTGAGCGAAATACTGTTTACGTGTTTAACTTTTGGATATAACCAACAATGTCTCATTGTCAATTATGAAAATTGTCTAGAGTAGTATGAAATGCTTAGGGTTTTTTATGGTTTTGAATTTGCAGCAATATATTGATTGTATTGGTTGGACAGAAAATGGTCAATTCCGAAGCCATATATGACCTTAATATAACTAAAAATCTGAAATATTAACTATGTACATGCTATTAGCCATAAATAATAAATTTATTTCAACAAAACTCAAGAACATATCGGATCACCTCGGATCATTCACATATCTCTAGGATGTATGTAGTTAGTCGGATCATCTTGACCATTTCCTTAAATGGGACTACCTTTGTGACAGACATCAAAACAAAGATGACATCTGGGATTACAACTCACTACAGTACGATGCCTGTAAAACTTCAATTTGTGGCGGCTTTAAATTTAAACCACCCAACTTTAATTTACCCTGCGCAGTAGACACGCAGCTGTCAAACGATGCCATTGTTTATGTTTTGTGCGAACTAAATTTACGGAATTACCAGAGGAGTTCTTTTTTAGATTTTTAGATGGGTAGGGGGTGAATAAGAAATATTGAAAACGTAAAGAAGACATAGGCAAACATTTGCTGCTATATTATTTCTGCCATTGCCTTCTTTGTTTTAATGACTAACATTCGATTGACCGAAAATTCCTTGTTCGTCAAAATCGTATATTAGTTACTTTAACAAATTTTAAATTAGCATAATTACAAGGTCTTCGAAAACCATAATTCCAAAATGTCGCTGTTTATTCTCATTACGCTTAAATAGGGTTAGGTATGGTTATTTATGGTAATGTAAGTACCACCTTTTAGGAACATCTATCAGTACAAAGAATTGAGTTTGCGTTGGTACCTACAATTTGGCATGTAAGAAAAAAACATTTTGTGAATTGTAATGTGTTAAGTTCTTAAAACTGGCTTTAAACTTATTGCTTAAAGCAATCATTAATTTGTATATTAAAATTATTATTAGTTATTAAATGTAACAATTAAATACATAAGAGGTTAAGACGCTCAACCTTGTCAGATGCAAAAACAATAGAATAAATAAGTCTTTTCTAGTTAGGAAATGTTGGCAATTAGTATATCTTGTATTCTTAATCTATATAAGCGTATCGAACTGCTAAATTAAATAGTTTTCTTCCAAATTTGAGATAGTCAAATTGCAATTGAAAAAGACAACACTTGAAAAAATGAGCTTATTTTTATATTTGGTTTTACTCTTTACTAAAATAGCTTAAGACTTTACAACTAAGCCAAATGGTACATCAGATTTACCTAAACGTAAAAGTAACATAGATCTAACATCAATTTGAATTTTATTGACACAGTCACAATTTTCGGAAAATAACATATATTTTTGCATTTGCTTGTTGACACAATAGTGTATCATTCGCTAAGACAAAATTAAACCAAATCATATTTTATATATGATGCATATATGCATATATATGTATTTTTCTTACAGAGGTTTCATTTCACATACACACATAAGCCAACTTTAAATGGTCCCACAGCTCAAGGCGATTATATAACATAAATATCATTTTTCTTCTTTATAAGAAATCATACATTCAATCTGTTTATTTTCTGCTGTGGTAGGTGTGTGAGGCCATTGATCCAACTGCTACATGTTCATACAAACATAACCTGTTTCCGATTATTTTTAAATAATAACTATACAATGCTATATTGTTTCATGTTTCAATACAAAATTATGACTATGTCATATAATGATCATTAAAAAACATAAATAATAATGAGATCAAACATTTCAGACAAATACACGAATTATAGTATACCAAAGCTTTATTGAAATTGTCTTACTTAAAGCATACTCCAAGTTCTTATAATAAAAAATAACACCATTAAAACATTAATGCTAGATACACTTCAATTCCTACAGAAACAAACATTGTTACTATCAACTTTAAAGTATCTGTTTGTTGGTATTTTAAGAATCCTAAGTATTATAACCCATTAAAGCTTCTTGGAGACCAATTACTTTTCCAGATAATGATGCATAAATGTGCTGCGTTTCTCTATCTTGCTGTAAACACGTACGCTCTGGCACTAGATAAATTCTGAAAATAGATGGTTATCAGACAAAATGGATTTTTGTTATCTTAGAGATTAGAAATAAAGTTTTTACCAACAAGTATGACATGAGTGGTATTATTGGAATGCTGATTAATGCCTTGTTGTAAACCTACATTACTTATACGTTGAGGAGTGAAAGGGCACCTAGAGATGTATTCGGTCTCTCTATACCTTCAGTTTGAACTTGGTGAATAAAATATGTTTTGGCGATCATGAGGATATCGAGACTTTGACCAATATGATTGTTTTGAGAGAGAATAAACAGGAAATTGATAATGAGAACTTCCACTAATGATAACATTCGAACAATTCCTAGGCAAAGGCAAACACACACACACACACAAGTGTCAAATTAACAAAAACTTTGAGCATTGAGAAATAGCATTGCACACATAAATACCAACAGTTACCGCCCACTAACGGACAGTCGGCAAAAACACACACTGATGTGCTTAAACCTGGTTTACGGATATCTGTAACTTCGAAGTAAAGGTATTATCCCGAAATACAATGGATGCAATTAAAATGTATACTAACAAGAGATAACTTAGAGTAAGCAAAATGCATCATGAGCAAATTAACTGAACTGAGAAAGCAATTTACAAACTCATAACAATAAATGCAGTAACTAAAGTAAAGTGTCTCAGGTATCTAAAACACGATCCATATGAATATGAGTTGAGTTGCCTCAATAAATAAACAGTTTCTAAAAAGTCACTTTGAAATAAAAAGGTTCAGGCGATGACGTATCCTTAGAACTATTAAATGACTTCAAAGATTAAAAGCAGAGATTTCATTTTAAAGTGACAGTTAACTTGTATTAATTTAAAATAAAATAAAGTTTCTACCTAAAACCTTCAGTTTAATCATTAATATTATAGCAGCGTTTTCAAGGGTCGCCAGTGGCCGAGCAGTTAGAGACCTAGTTGTATCTCCTTAGCTCGAGGCGAAAACTTTCAGGTGAGGAGGTTTTCCACCTAACCTACGGTACGCCGATTGTTATACCCAGAGCCTGCGGTCTTTCTCCACCAATAATTAGCTGGACGTCGCCAACATGACAATAACTGTTCCTGGACGACGTAACAAAACACGTAAGAAACAAACGATATAAAAGCAGTTTCTATCTTTGACCTCATAATCACAATATTTGTACAATAACAGTGTCGCACGCGGTACGATTTCAATTTAAAAAGAGCCGGTCTAGTTTATGAATATGATCTTCTTCAATAAAACAAATTAAAATTCCGTAATTGGCAATAGTGCTTAATGATACATTAAAACATGAACAGGTCTCGGAGAATTAACACAAATGTAATTTAAACTACCACAAAACAAGGGAATCTTGCTCTATCTTCGCTATTCATACTGTTAACATTCGTGGTGCTACATTTACCATTTTACCATAAGCACTGCGATTTCAAAGAAAAATACTGTAAAGTTAGTTTCAATGAAATTGAAAAATACAAAATAATACTGGCGAATGCTGTAAGATTATCGAGCACTTCTACAATTTACTCACAACTTCTAGTTTTGCCGAATACTTTAATGCAATCCTAGGGGCGTAGTTTTTCAACCAGACGAAGACGTATTACATTTTAACAAAAGATATCTAAATGGAGAATTGCGGCTTATAATTAACTAAGTAAATGTAGAGATAAGTCGGGACGAAATAATTAAGGCGTGCAAAGATTTAAACAGAGGGCGCTTAGGAGGACAAGGTCGTGTTTTTACTGAGTTCTTTTAAGTATGGGATTAGTACTTTGATCAGTTTTGTAAGATGCTTCTTTAGAAAAATCTTCACATAAAGTATATTTCCAAAGAAATGCTTAGAAGGATTATACTATTAAATAGAAAAGATTGTGTAAATGACAATATATATACAATATATTTCAATCGTGGAATTTCGCTACTTAATCACTTCGGCAAAATATTCAATCAAATAATCAACAATACGTTAGATAGGTGGGCGGATAAAAATATTATGTGTACGTTGATGCGCAAGCTGGATTTAGAAAGAAAATGGGAACAGTGGATAATATGTTTGTTTTCAGTGGTATCATAAATAGTATGTTAAACAAAAATAGAAAATTATATTTGGCAATGGTGTATTTTCGTAAGGCCTGCGATTTTATTGTAAGAGATATATTGTGGTACAAATTAATAAAAATTGGGGTTCGAGGGAAAATATTTAACATTAGGTATATTTCCAAAGAAATGGTTAAAATGAGATAGTATACCGTTAAATAATAAAGGTTATGTAAATGACATGGAAAATTATCACGGAATTTCTCTACTAAGTCACGTCGGCAAAATGTTCACTCGTATAATCAAAATAACTTAATTGGGTGACGGAGAAATATACCTAAACTGGGGGAAGTTCAAGGCAGTGTCTGTCATCATTTTTGTTACCTGCATACGATAATGACATTTAAGAACTGATGACAGTAAAAGGGTTTGATGTGATAATATAAGAAATGCTGAAATTGTATCTTATTCTGTATGTCGATGCTATTATATTTTTCACGGAATCCGCAGCAAGTCTCCAAAGTTGCCTGAACAATTTAAAAGAATATTGCAAGTATAAAGTTACAGTGAATACGGACAAAACTAACGGTCAAAACTAAGATTATTATATTTGAATGGGGTGGGTGGGGGACACTAAGAGGTTTGTGTTAAATTTTGAATATGGAAATGCAACGCTAGAAATGGTTAGTACTTTAAAATATCTCGGCATTGTTTTGTCTACAAGTTGGTCTTTTTCGAAAGCTTATGAAACCTTGTCGGGGCAATCGTTCAAGGCCATAATTAAGTTGAAACAATATCTTAGCAAGTTTTCAGACTTTACAATATCACACACATTGGAATTATTCGACAGGTTAATGGTAGCATAATATCTACTAATAAAAGTATCTATCTATCTATCTAAATTTTCTTTAAACTATACAATAACTATATCTCCTTCATATCTCTTCGTCTAGCATATTGACCAATTTCATTTTAATGAAAGCGGTTACATTAATGGTCACGTGACTTCTCACGTGGAGATTAGCTCTGCCCAGGTAATCTTTTCCGTAACGAACATCCAGGAGACGACATAGTGAACGAATTTTTAAATTGTCGGTAAGATAGGTGACCTACCGACTTATAATCATGTCATAAATGAGGAGGGTACATGGTGTTACTTTATGCTAAAAATATATGTCTTGAACCGTCACATTCCATTACAGTTCATGTTCTGAAAGGTAAATATCTACATTTGAATGAAGAATGTCTTCATAATTAAAAGTATAAAAAATAATACTTTCGGGAACATCTTCTTATTAACTTGGGTAAGGTGAATAAACCTTTAAAATATACTTTTTATCAACGCGTATTTCAGGTCTTTACATAATCATGGTAGCTTTGAACATGCCTGAGTTATCTGGAGCCACACGTAGACATTCTGCGAAAACTCGCAGACAAACTAACGAAAAGGAAATGTGCATTTCTTTTCCACTACTTTTTTCGAATAATATGTACAACATTCCTCTATGTCAGTAAGACGTAGGCGATATTTATGTTCACGCATCCTTGTTCGTACTGGGTTTACGTTGTTATATCAGTTTAAATATGTTTTGTGTGCATGTATCTATATATTACACGGCACAGTTGCGAAAAGGGTATTTATTAAATAAGGGAATGTGGACATAAATAAGTGGAATTTGAAATGAACAATTCTTGCAAATACAATATGCGATATAACAGCTGTTAATAGGCCAATAAACGATGTTTAGAATCTGTGAAGGCAAAGCTGTTTTGCTTGAAAAGGAAAGTAAATTTAGACTGCCTTTCCAAGGCGGTAACTGTCAGGTTTGCTCTTTTCGTTAAATGACTCATCACAAATTTGTTCTTACTTTTCGCTTGGCTTGCATGTGAAATATCTTTGTTCTGTGCCTTTCCGGAGTTTGGTATTTGTTGCAATACTTATAGGACTTTGTCAAATATTCGTATTCATGATCACATCAATGTTACTTGTGCAGTGTGGCGGTCGTAAAAAATCTCCACGTGCATGTAATCTATGTTGTCATTCAATTCATCCTATAAGGAGTGTTACGTGTATTTCCTTTGATGGACATTGGACTTTGGTTCTTCAATTCCATCTTCACATGAACAGGACGGTACAACCATTTATTTGTCTCTGGTCATGTTTGTTTATGATTCAGAAAGTTAATTCTATTTAAAATCAACAATTTTTGTGTAGTTTTTCAAACCGAAATAATACCATATTCTTTTCTAAACACTATGTGGACATTATTTTTCAATGACCCAACTACTTTCGTCATAACTTATAGAAAATATCAGAGTCTGGACATTTTGTATTCAAATAGATCGTTTTTCTTTTCATTGCTTGCATTTGAGAAACTCGTCCGGAAGTGCGAGGTTAGAGCTCTGTAAAACCGGTTTAAGCACCCCAGTCGGTCCATATTGCCGACTGACCGTTCCAAGGCGGTAACTGTCAGGTTTGCTATTTTCGTTAAATGACTCATCACAAATTTGTTCTTACTTTTCGCTTGGCTTGCATGTGAAATACCTTTGTTCTGTGCCTTTTCAGAGTTTGGTATAATAAATAACAGTCGTTGAACAAGGTTGTGATCGTTCCCTAAGGGCTTGGCCTATTTTATATTCCTTTGAATGGTGCCATGATATAATTAAAATCCATCTGCGATTGAATTACTGATGTTTAAGAAATGTTTCAAAGCCTCGTGGCATGGACAGATTGTTTACAGGATTGCTGGCAAAGGACCAAAACAAGGACTAAGCTTTAACTTCACTCGTTTGTAAATTAGATTGAGGTTTTTCACTGTTGTAATCCTATCTTAATAAACGTGAGACAGAAATTCATGTCTGTGAAACTCTCAAAGATTTTTAACGACGTTTTGAAAATAATTTTTCATCAAAACATTCCGGAAATGAACGGGTACTTATTGTATGTTTTGCTTTGCACTCGTACACGATTGTATGTCATTTTTAAAAACAGCATGTAAGACATTCCGTATAAAGTTTAAATCGTGAATGTTTACACCACACTGTAATGGCATGTATCCGAAATGTAATGTCCGAACGATAACTGTGTGACTCTATTTAAAGGACATTGTCAAAAAGATGTTATTTCTGCTGCCAATGTCACAATTCTAAAAATTGTTGTTTATTGATATGAAATAAGCATTAGTTAGTTTTTTTGTGTGTGTTTGCATTATGAAATAACCAAAGCCTTGCATTTTGCATGGATCAATTGTCTTATGGAGTGCTCCCAATTTGCTGTTTTAAGCGTTTATATTATGATTTTTATAATTAGTTAACTAATGAAATATAACAATAGGTTCATTTTAAGCTGTCAAATTCTGACCTTATGCCTGTATTATAATGTCATGCCATCTGTGTTACTAGGCATTATGCAAAATTCTAAAGTTCAACGGACATGATTGAAACGTTGCACTTAATTTATAAGACTTGTTTTACAGATCAATAAGACGACTGTAGAATCAGTTATTGACCATAATATGAATTATGTATCATATGTATCATATAGCACATTTCACGCTAAATACACTTAAACAGTTCATATAACTTTAATTGAGATTAATACATGTAATGCATTGTGTCATTCATCTTAAGTGAAATACCGTCTTTATAAATTGACAAGCATTGATTTGCGGTATCCATCACATTTTTTATCAAATAGAATGGACTATATTTGGTTTTAGCAGAACTTATATTCCCCGAATATGTTTTAATCGCAGTGACCAACTATAGGATAACAAGTATCGTATGATATTCTGTCACTGCAGTTAATGCAAATTCGGGGAATAACCTATAATGTTTTGGAATATAAAATTAAACAAATTAAGGATGCCTTATACCATTTCTGCCATTGTGAAGAATTAATATGAATGGAATACTTATCTATATTATGATGATAAGATAACACTAGCATTGATAATGTCTATAATATATTTAATTTATATTGCACTTTTATATATTACATTGCCGTCTGTTTTGTAGCTCTTAAAACACAAATTTCGTCAAATTAAAGAAGATGACACTTTATATTTGAATCAGTAGGTCTTTGAGTGCCAGGAAGAGTAAAACTGAACATTCCAATGTACACGCTGGTTGTGGAGAGCGTTAACATTGCGCTGCCTCTCGCGAAGGAAACTTTGGATGACTGTATATGTATAAATATTAGTCTATGTGTGTGTGTGCGCGCGCGCATGCGTGTGTATTGAGTTGATATAGTATTAAAATGGAAAGTGATCTTACAATGAAAACTTAATCAGTTCGTCCCTTATCAGACGCATAAAAATAAAGTTAAAAAGTCGTAGCAACATTTCATCTAAATATGTACTGCCAATCCTGTGTCAAAAACCTAACATTAGGTTTTCTGCATACTCTGCTTTATGCAATTTGTCCCATTGTAAGACTGTTAGATTTTGACAACTAATTGCTGTGCAGTGGATCATTAGATGTTGGAATGCAAACAAGCATTTTTCCTCCAAGCTACAAGATTTCGCAAGCGATAAAGGGTTTGTATTCATTGCAAAGCAAATCACACTTTTAAGTGATTTTTTTCTGCAATGACAAATTAGAAAGTATAAACACTTTACCGCATTACGTTGGCCCGACTTTGGTATTCGACATGCAATATACCATACTTTGGTATTCAACATGCAACATACAATAATTTGGTATGCAACATGAATTTTGTGACAGTATTTTTAAATGCATGCAAAACATGTTTCATCAAAAGAAAGCACTGATGTTGTGTGTTGTTGTTTTTTATTTGAAATCAATCTGCTACTAAAAAGAGTAACACAGTTAATTATTTAAAATTGTCCTCTTTTAGTCATTAGGCTTGCATAGATTATTCAAGACTATGCAAGTCGATGGTGTTGTAGTATCCAATATAAGATTTCAGATACAAATTAGTTTAAATGTCTATGATTATACGACACCAAAAATGAATGTCATTGTAATTTTGCATTAAAACGAATGACATTGATCAAAAATTAATTTGCATTATATATTTTTGCTGACTAAAATCTTCCTTATAAGATCACTTTTTAACGTCACCAATCATTTGCAATGATTGTATTATTAAATGGTTGGATACTATTTAAGTACTCTAAGCGTTTACTCGAACTAAGGCAGAATAAAAACAATGACATAAAAACTCAAATTATTATCTTATAAAACCTTTAACTTAACGTTAAAATGTTGTGTCTAAAAAATAATTTATTTTACTTATTTATTTTATTTTAATTCATTATATTATATTTTATTTCATTTTATTTTATTTATTTTTATTTTATTTCATTCTATTTATTTATCTATTTATTTATTTATTTATTTAATTTATTATTTATTTATTTATTTATTTATTTATTTATTTATTTATTAATTTATTTATCATATTTAGTTTGTTAACTAGTTAGTTAGTCAGTCAGTCAATTAATCAGTTATTTTGTTAGTGAGTTAGTTAGTCGGTTGGTTGGTTGCTTGCTTAGTTAGTTGAAGATGCGTTATAGGAGTATAACTGTTGTTGATTAGCATTGAGTTCAACTCTGTTTTATAAACTTTTTTAAAATATCTTAAAGGCATATTTTAGAGCATTCTCGTTTACTTCTGTAGGCAAAACTTTCAAGCAGAATGCTCTTCAAAAATAACACAATTTTCCAAAAACTTCATAATGTTTTACGGGCACATGTTGAGTAACGTTTTCAATCTTAAATGCTTTGCTTATTTTTGTTAAGCAATAATACGTTATATCTGAAATATCATGAAGAATTAATAATATTAATATCTGAACTCAGCGATGGTTTTAACTGCTGATTTGAAAATACTATATATCCGATTTGCATCTTATTAAGTGTTGATATGATAGAGACGATAATATGTTATGTTTTTACTCTTTTGTTTCTCGAAACCACATTTATGTTATAACAATAATGAAATGGTTCTTACATACTCTTACGGCGTGATAGTGCTTTTGTTTGCAAGATATTAAATTAGAAATACTTAATATTTATCATCACTTTTATTACTGAACAAGCTGTATGCTAGGCATGTTGTCAATGGATATTATCAAAAATAATTACTATTATTATTTCTCCTACTACATAGTTCACACTTCATTGTACATATTGACGTCAACATAAGCAATTCGCATTTGTCGGATATGATGCACCTTTATTAAAAACTAGATAATGTCTTTATAGGTAAATAAGAAAAGGTCCTATCACAATTTCCATAGATATTTAAATCTAAACTTCCTCTAGACAACGGCAAAAAGGTTATATGTTAATGTGACAAAATGCACGGAGACATAACACACTTAAAGAAAAACCAGCAGTTGCCGCCTTGGAACGGTTAGTCGGCATAAGGACTGTCTGGGATGCTTAAACCTGGTTTGTAGAGGGCTCCAACTTCGCACATCCTTGAGGTTTTAACTATCAAACAAGCAGTGTAAATAAAAGTATCCCGTCAAAGTGAGACAACTAACAGTAAGCACGTGCATCGGAAGTTAATACAGATACAATGAACTTTCTCAGTCATGGTTATCGTACTTAATGTCTTTTTTTCACTTTAGTAAATGATTCATTTATTACCCATGTAATCACAAGAAACGATTACCATACTAACGATTTGTATTCTCTTGAACTTCTAATATTAGCATTCATTTATCAACAGTGTTGCTGCAGTGCAAATTCATTCTTTATATAAACAAAAATTAACGGTATGCTCTGGAGAATATCAAATTCTCCGGAAGGAATATATTAGACTTATTTATGTACATTATTAACTTGTATTAATGTAAACAGTATTGATAATGAATTATATATCGTTTAAGACAAGGCATGATCCTTTATGGAAGTGGTGTAGCTCACTGAATGGGTCCCCAATGAAAGGTGTAAGTAAACACTACACGTTTCTAGCCCAATTAGACTCGTTTTCAATGCAAACAGACGTTTGTATTTTGCTTCTTTTTGTCAGATGCAGTCAGCATGTTTAAACATAATGCAACGATATAACATCGCCTTATTCACTGAAATCAATTCGACTTTAATCTGTGACCGTTTTTCAAAGTGCAGTTGATTCTAATTAATCGAAAAACGGTAATGCGCATATTCCGTTTTATTTAATAAAATATTCAAACACAAAACCTTCTCTTCGTAACCTTTGTAAATACGTTTATTGAAATGGTACACCTACAATGAGTTTCGGTCTAACGCATAACGCGGAATCAACTGTATTTTTATTCAATAAAAATCTGTTCTGTTCAGTCAGCGCAGACTCGAAGTTCAAGGCTTCATCTTTAAGGAAGAGTGTGTGTTCTTTATAAGCCCTCGACTGTTATCGGTTTCAAAGCTGTTATACCATTACTTTCAGACCAATATAAAGACAAGCTCGTCTTATGTTCAACTTATTTCAACGACTGTTTTAAATAATACGGTTATATAAGAGGTAAAACCAAGCAATTTTAGGAAAAACCGTCTTGGAAGGTTTTCAATTATCTATATGCAAACATATTTTCTAAAGCACAGACATTTTCCGAAATGGGATGATTAAACGATCAACTTTGTCTCATTTTTTTTAAATATTATTTTTAACAGAAAAAAGGCAGATACTATTCACACATTCGAGTTTTCTCTTAAAGTGAGTTTAATCAATCTGAACGAACATTTGTACGGTATATTATATAATACTAAAAGCACGCATCTTTGACATCGAGTTTACACGCATACCTGTGCAAGTAATATCTTTGCTAATGTATATCAAAACAAATTGGCACTCAGTTTGATGAGCTATAAAAGATACTTTTGGTGAACTATTTACGATATAAAAGATTGTGGTATTTACGTGCAGCTTTCATCACTGATTGGTATGCTACTTAGTCAATAAGACCACATATCGGCAACTGCACTTTGCCATAGTTCAGTTTCAAGAACCGTTATATATTCAGTGCAGCTGTAAAAACACAAACCTCTACAAAAACAAACAAATAAAGATAAAGTATATACGCCATCAAACAACCACACGTGTGTGGTAACTGGAAGCCTTATCATTTTTGCAAGGAATTACATTCAATCTTATTGGAGCTAATTCAAATGTGAGGAATTTTGTTTGAAGTTGTGCACTTCTTAATATTATTTTAAAATAGTCCATGCGGCTTATTATTTGTCATGGTTAGCTAGATTATTAAATGTTATTATTATTATAATTATTATTATTATTATTTTATTATTATTATTATTATTATTATTATTATTATTATTATTATTATTATTATTATTTCAAGTGAAATAATCTTATTCATTGCAGGAGCATGAACTAAGCGTTACTATATAATGCTTTCATGTGTTACCTTTAAATAAGTAAAAAAAACCTATAGATAATCATGATAGCCGTGCCATCATAACACAAGATTATTTAAATATACATTCTGATGGCTCCCTGTCGTAACTTGACCCTAACATTAAGTCAGAGTAAGACAAATCTTTTAACTGTCTCATTTAAAGTGAGTCATTAGGTGTCTATTAAATTAAGAAATGCAGTCAAGTTAACTTCCATTTTAAACTGGATTGCTTTTCGTCAATCTTACTTCAAGCAAAAATATGAAATGGTAACATATGCATTTTTATCTTATTTGTTGTACCAGCAAATCCTGTTTATCTTGAAAAAACTCATTAATTTTCTGTTTTTGGAAAATAAATCTTTTATTCCTTTCTATTTTATACTAATGGTGTTGTGTTTTTTTCCAAATCTCCTGCAGAGAGGCAGGTCGTTTGATGATTATATTTCCTGATTTAATTGTCTTCGACATCAAGATGATGGAGTTAATACCTAATAATATTCTCTTAAACTAAATAATTAATGCAATTAAATAAATTTACAAAAAAAACACTGCGGCCGCTGCAAACCTGGGTAATACTGATTGGTTGTTAATTGGTGTTTATCATATCAAAGTTTAAACAAATACCGCACCAAGCAAATGTTCCCTCACAAGACCGCTAGGATTGATTTGAATTAAATTTATCGTCAGTGTGTACTTTGGCAGCTTGTATGCTTCTTCGTTTCTTTATTTATGTAATTGGGCGAAAGTTTGTTTTTAAAGCTTTTTTTTCATTTTAAGTGTCACTTTGTTACAAACTGTAATAATAAGTTGCATTAGCCAGGGCAAATTTGTAAGGTCAAAGCCGGTTTGATTTCTTTCTCATCACTTGACATCATTTACCCTAGCATTGGGTTAATAATAAATAATTGATTAATAATTGTATGTGTACGTAAGATAAATGTGTCGCTTCGATGTATATAAACATGTGTACCTTCTGAAATATAATAAGCAATGCAAAATATTTGTTAACGCTTTACGAAAAAAAAAACGGAATTGATTTTTTCAGTAAATGACTGATTCTACACAAGATTTTTGTATGTAATCTTGCAGTTAAATGAATTATGAAAAAAAAAACATTTCATTTGAAATGACTTTTATTACAAAGAACAAAATAAAACTTGAAAGGTCCGCGTTTCACAGCTAATAACACTAGTATTTATAGAGAAATGAATCTCTACATCCAATTAAACAGTAGGTAATCCCATTAATTAACTAATATTGCTTCTGCTAAACAACATATCCGGGAAAGACATCGGTTCTATTTTTAATCCAGCACATTTTTATTACACGTCGAACGTCTACGCAGTTTGACATTAGAAGTCTGTATAATCCTATTCTCCGTAGTTTCCTTGTAAAGGCGGCGAACGCAGTCCTCTGATAACTCTATTCTTACTTAATTGCTCTTTGATCTCGTTGTCTGACGGTCTGACGTCAGGCAATTCTGAAACAAAAATGCTTCTGCTTCTTAAACATGCGGATTATGCATCCTATTTCAAAATGCTCGTAGATGAAAATTGTATTATTTATTTCATCCGTTATCGTGCACATTTTCACATGTCAAGCGTGTATAAGTTCGAATAATGATAAACTTGCACTGGTTACATATGTACTTATAGTTTAAAGTGAATTGTAAGTAGTTTTATGTGACTTGTAAGCAGCATATTGTGACTTGTACACATCATAATATGACTTGTTTAATGTGATTTGTGAACAGGATTATGTGACTTGTAAGCAGTTTAATATAACTTGTAAGCAGTTTAATGTGAATTGTAATCAGCAAAAATTGACTTGTAAACAGCATAATGTGACTTGTAAGCAGTCTAATGTGACTTGTAAATAGCATAATTTGTCTTGTAAGCAGTTTAATGTGACTTGTAAACAGCATAATTTGGCTTGTAAGCAGTTTAATGAGACTTGTAAACAGTTAAATGTAACTTATAACCAGTTTAATGTGAATCAGTTGAATTTTAACTCTAATCCTTAAGTGCCTCACATATTTTAGTTTCGTTTCAGAAATATTGAACCATATGCGGTCGTACAAAAAATATAATATTGTTTTTGTAAAATGAAATTATAAATATTTTTATTATTTAAAATAGTTTAAAGTATAATAGTAATAGTAATTGGATCAATAGAATGATGCTTTTGTAGACTTTTAATCTTCGCTTTTTATTACATTATCTTTAATAGTGCATGCATTTTTTCATATAAAAATATTTTTCACTACTCTAGTCTACTCTAATGTGAAGATGGTTTAATGTCTTTTAAAGATTTGGTTTCGTTCTAAGCAACACTGCTCATTTGATCGTGAAATAACTCTGCACACTGGAACCATTGTTTATCTAATGTAAATGTTAAAAGAAGTACCAATAAAGACATTGTATGATTTCATTCAAACTTTTTTCATCAAATAGTGAATTTTACAAAAATAAACCCTTTATACAAACAAATTCATTCATGATATACATATAACTCCTATTCATTATTATTGTTCCTACTAAATAACAACGGAGACGTTACAATATGAAGAATTGATGGCTATTAATGTAATAAACAAAATAAATTTCCCACAGTATGAGCGTAAATATTGCATAAAACATCACATATTACCATTAGTGTCAATTATACGAGAAGCGTCTAATTATGACCGAGCGACAAGTTTAAGACATAAATAATTCTTTGGTGTCTGGGTCATTGAAAGCTCTTCATCTCAAAATAAGATATTGCTTAATGCCTAACTAGTGTCGTATAACTTTTAAAAGACACTTCTTATATTTTTGTTATACCTTTTGAATGCTAATCGTAACTGGTACTGTCTTCAAATGTAGGCGTTACATAATTACAAACTATTGAAATAAATCTGCTGAACGCCCGCTTCTTATCCTGCTCAGTGCAATATTTGTATTTTGCTTTACATCTCTGAAAACAAGGTTAATAACCTTGGTATCACGGTAACACTGTTTTGAATCAGTAAGATAGTACATAGTTAGCGTTGCAAGTAATACAAGCTTTAAATAGTTTAAGCGGTATCTTCAAATCGAGGTCTTAATTATCACCATATCGTATTTTATTGCGATACAAGTTAAATGTTTTGGAATGAATAAGATACCCTAGTTTGCCCTTGATACCCTGGTAGAAACGCTTGGAATCTAATTAATTACAAAAAATGCTTAAGATAACATTAATTATGTTCACAGTGATATTGCACTGACTAGTAAACATGCGGATGCAGTATTTCAAGATAAACATCAGCAGCGAGCGCAAATAAAAAAATTTAGGTTTTGAAATTGTATTTCTTTAAAAGTTTGCACATCAGTGACGTTCAATAGACAAAGACAAGTAGATAATAGTTTATGTTACATACATGTACACAGCAGAGGTTGTGTTATGTACATGGAAAATACTGGCGAAAAATGTCAAAACATTAAAAGATTCACCTTTTTGTTCATAAAATCAATTGGTCTTTAAAAGCTTACAAAA
This sequence comes from Sinonovacula constricta, assembly GCA_007844125.1. Taxonomy (NCBI): domain Eukaryota; kingdom Metazoa; phylum Mollusca; class Bivalvia; order Cardiida; family Solecurtidae; genus Sinonovacula; species Sinonovacula constricta. The sequence goes on from CM017557.1 coordinate 58,847,307, forward strand.
ATGTATCAGGTCAACTTTTGTTTTAAAATGTACCATTGTTATTTTTATCGAATTGTGATGTAAGATTATTGTCTATTGGCTCTTTTTGCTTCGACGCAGTTGTCCAATCTCAAACTTTGCTTACTTGCAAATGCATACGGATCGTGAGCACGGGTAAATATTTAAAAGCTGCATAATTTCAACAAAACAGTCTATTTAACCAACGTTCTATATAGACATTGTTTGCAAAGGTCGTTTATATTGTTCTCTTCTTGACCTGTCAGTGGGGTCTTCCTGCATTCACAGTACAGTAGTTGCATTCAGAACCCGTAGCTGTGTCACCCCATTCTGCCACCATCATCCCTGTAAAATCGGCGGTAGACTGAAAATTTACACCTACCTAAATAGGCATTTGATTTGAACTCGTTGGGTGGCAAGAAGTATAGTTTTAATAGATATTTGTTAAAGCATATTTATTTTCAACACAATTAGTACTATTTAGCTGGGTTTTACTAGATATCTTTAATACACAATGAAAAGTAAAGTAAGCTTTACGAGTGTTTTGACTACTTTTACTTGTTGGTTACATTCTACTTGTGCTTAGTAAGTATACGTGTACCGTTATATCGTTTGAGTACAATAGGACAACAGTTAATACAACTGAAAATACGAGCCATCATGAATATAAATGCAATGAATACATGTAAATTCGATGACAGTATGAGTAAGTACTTATATAAATGTGAAAGGTATTTGTTCTTGACCTCACTACGACCCTTTGTCAGAAAATGATTGATATTCCTGAACACCTAAACTTTGAAAATCAACCGGTTTCTTACTCACAGTACACACCGAAAAAACGCCTTCAAGAATATGAAATATCTGTTCTATTGTTTTTAATTTATTAAACTTATTTGAATTTAGAATGCAAACATTTTCGTCAGTTTAATGACTTTTAAAGTGCACTCATTCGAGCAATGTTTTATTGAAAACACATTAAACAATTGTAGAAAGAAAACATAAATATAAGCAAAACATCTTTTTAGTCCTGAATTAAATTCTTTTCCGTATTGGACAACTTTTGTCCATTTTAACATTTCTTTTTATATGATTATATTGTACTTAAAATATCATTTTAGAAGGACGTTAATAGAAACAGGAATGCTAGGAGGACATTGTAAAACATATTGTCAGGAAAAACGAGGTGTCGTGTCGCATGAGATCAGAAAAAAAAATGTATTTGTCCAAAGTTCAGTGAAAAGAGCAATGTCTCTTCAAGGAAACAAAAGAATTAATTAAAATGTTGCAAATTAAAACTTCTTATTCATGATCACAACAATGTTACTTGTGCAGTGTGGCGGTCGTAAAAAATCTCCCCGTGCATGTAATCTACACATGAACAGGATGCTACAACCATTTATTCGTGTCTGGTCATGTTTGTTCATGATTCAGAAAGTTTATTTTATTTGTGGTCAACCATTTTTGTGTTGTTTTTCAAATCGAAATAATACCATATTCCTTTTCTGAACACTATGACGTCACTACTTTTGTAATAACGTATAGAAAATATCAGCGCATGGACATTTTGTTTTCAAATAGATCGTTTTTCTTTTCGTTGCTTGCATTTGAGAAACTCTTCAGGAAATGCGAGGTTAGAGCTCTGTAAAACCGGATTAGGCACCCCAGTCGGTCTATATTGCCGACTGACCGTTCCAAAGCGGTAACTGTCGGGTTTGCTTTTTTTCCCTTAAATGACTCATCACAAATTTGTTCTTACTTTTCGCTTGGCTTGCATGTGAAATACCTTTGTTCTGTGCCATTTCAGAGTTTGGTATATGTTGCAATACTCATAGGACTTTGTCAAATATTCTTATTCCGACTTAACATAAGGAAGATAGTGTTTGAGAAGTCAAATCGTTAATGTTTAAGATTAAACCATTCCAACAAATGTAACTTTAAGGTACGTCGTTGTTATATGTTTACTTAAACGAGACTTTACGATAGCTTATGCAAAATGTCAGTATATAATTCTGTTTAAGAATAAATGGTATTTTTAGGTTAATACTAACAATGTAAGCGTTTGAATTTCTGTTTCTAACAACGATAAGGCAAACATAACAGAAACAGCAAGTAAATTTCGTTATTTTAAATACAAGATGGCTACATTACAGCAGATTTTTACAAGCTTATTTTATCAAAACTATTTATTTGATGAAGCCGTCAATAAAATATAACTACATCCATTTATTAAGAAATGTCAATGCTTTATATATGTAATATCAATTAGTCAACTACATTGCCCTATCACTGAGGTTGTATTTTTTGTTTACAAAACATTATTGGATTAACTTTGTATTGTAATCTTGATACTTCATTTTCCTATCAGTGTCAAATTACGCATAAAACAAGTTTGTATTATAAAGTTTGATCGTCAGGATGTTAAATATATAACTGGCGTTAAAAGTAATATTGATATCATATTCTACATCAGGACATTAGAAATACTCTAAGCTAAATAGTAAATCTAGATCTTTGCATTTAAATGATACAAATCAAATAAATGTGGAATTGCTATGCAATTAAGATGAGTGTTTCTTCTTTGCAGTATCAAATTACAAACCCGCCTCAGAGTTATTGCACGATTGTCTATTTCATAATAACGTTGAGGTTATTGGAAAATGACAACAAGTAAAGCTGAGGATAGTCCTTAATACATGAAGAAGACAGTATAATTACCTTTAAGGATTCCACTTTTCTTACATTACAGGTGAGGGGCATAAAGACCAATTTTATATAAAAAAAAGGTAGAATGGAAGCTAAACATTTTGTTTTTAAATGGTATTTCATTATTTTGGGTGCAATATAGCATAATAAGCATTGTATCCTTTCTCTTTTTAGTACCTTGAAATGAACAATAATTTAAATTTTAAAACTTTAAATGAAACACTTACCCTTTTGAAAAACACATATAAAAATGGATCAAATATTTATAAAAAAACAACATGTTTTTACCATCTTATACATGCCCATAAAGGTTACTTGTTTTTGTAATGTAAAGGGAAAGTACACTGTTTTGTATTATCTAGTGGAGCATTTCTTGGACAAGTTTGAGCTGTGAGACATTTAGAAGGAATTATTTAACCTAGGAAGGCTGCAGAGCTGCATTATGCTGTAATTATATGTTTTAAGGGAGTGGATGTAACATTCAGTTTAATAAGCTTAATCTTAAAATATAATTTAATAACTTGCTTTATATTACAGGTCTCAAGAAGCTTACACCACGGGAATAAATCACAGTCTCATGATTAAATGGAATCTAGTTTATATGTACAACATCGACTTTGAGTATGAGACAACTGACAGCTGAAATACTTTTCATAGACCATCAATTCTGAGAAATAATAAATATTCTAAATTATCAAACATTTTATCAAGAGGGGATTTTAATGAAATTAAGAAGACAAATAAGAAGAAAATCAATTCCTCGATAATATAATTCCTGACTGTTATAAACATGTATTAATTAAGATAATTAACAAATTTATATGTTGCACTGAACAAAGAGTTAATGAGATAAATACGTTTATGATATTTAACATATCACTGTCTGTGAGCAATGTAAAGTACGTAAGCTTAATTTCATCGTTATTTAAGTCTATATACACACAATTACCGACGGCTTTTGATAGTGTAAGTAAATTTAAAAGTGTGTTATTTTCCAATAAACATTTAACATTAAGTATTCTGTATTGGAGTGTTAAGAAAGTTCCGATTTATAACACTCGTCAACTTGAAAGTAGTGATTATATATAGCAATATAACGGATTAACTAGTTGATGCATGTGTTTGATAGAAAAAAAACAATTTTGTTTAAGTCAGTACGCCAGAATCAAAATACTCTTCGATTTAAACAAACAAATGCCGTTAATATTTCTAACCACTAAAGCATGTATGACAGAGATACAAACGTTGGAATGTAGACGGGAACCATGAATACACGTCCATAGTCCATTTAACAGTCTATTTTCTGGTCAGGTTATCCCGTTCTACTTATATACATGGATTGCCGATTGTACAGGAGGAACGTAAAGTGAATCTTAATTCAAAAAGTACACAGTACTATCCGTATAGTTTTGATTCTCTCTAGGACATAAAGAACAGACATTACTAATAAGAAAACTATACAAAAACAATAAATCGTACAATGATTTATTTTTGTTTAGGGTAATCATATGTACAGCCAAAATATAGATACACTGTATATAGTGAAACCTCTCCACATTTGGCTAAGGCACAGAAAACAGATGCTGCTGAGAGGTGTTGATGTGGAAAGGTTTTACTGTGCTTGCAAATCATATGTGAGGTTTGCATTATTTTATGTTGGTATTGGTTATTTTCTTTATATTTTTTTCTTTTGCAAAACCATAATCATTTTCAATATACGTTAAACTTTCATTAACACGCATACGGATACTTTTTCTCTTCTTGCCCGCATCACGAATCTATCAATGTTTCACCTCACCCATCGTTACAAAGAAAGATTATATTCTGTGTTACAAAAGAAACTCTTACTAATTTACACATTATGGAATGTGAAAATTGTCCATGTTAATTAAAATAAATCGAAGTTTGTTCTGATAACATTTGATAACTAATTGCTACTTGTGGAAATAGGGGGTGCGGTCGTATAGCTCATTTGGTAGAGGCGTCGGATTGCGGATCGGGGGATCGCAGGTTCAAACCCCGGCCGGGGTTTTTAATAGTGGCTTACCTGCTAACGCTCTGTGTCAGTTTTATTTACCGGCCGGGTTCAATCCCTGGACACGTCATAAGTGCCCCATGTGATATGATGATCAAAATGTCACTGTAGAGTATAGGCAAAAATGATAGCAGATCCCAATCTCAATCCTAGAAATTGGCCCTCTTAAAGAAATATTAAAATTGTACATATTCCTGTTAATCAAATATGTTTTGACTGTAGAGAATAAAGGCAATAAAATATTCATAATCGTTTCCAAATACTTACTTGAATGAAAGAAAATAAGTAGCATTTATATTTAAATAAGCTAATGGCGACCTACAAAAGGTCGAATATAGAAATAAATTATTAATATTTTATTGTGAAGAAATATGTGCAATTTTTTTTATGAGTGACAGATCTGAACTTACAAAAACTGTGTATAGTAATGTCAATAAAATATACAGTGCTGAGTTGTCTCGGGCAAAAGATGAGTACTACCAAACCAAATAGCAGATGCTGACGGAAACATTAAAAAGCTGTATGCTGCAACATTAAGTCTACTTGGAAGATCTGACGACAATCCTCGTCCTTTACACACAGATTCTGTATCTTTAGCAAATGACTTTTTGAGATTCTTTGCTGACAAAATTATTAGGTTGAGGGATGATCTTGACAAAATATCGACGATTGACAGTCAACCTGCAGGCTCTATTCCCCCGCTTGTTAATAGCACATTTACTGAGTTTAAACCTCTCTCCCTGAATGACATCGTAAAGCTTGTTCATTAAGCAAAGGCTACAAGATGTGAACTCGACATAATCCCAACGTCAAATTAAAAAAGATATTTTACAGTGATTGCTCCAATTGTAACACAAATAGTCAACAGATCTCTTTTAACTGGTGTATTCCCTGAAATTTGAAAAAGTGCTGTTGTAAAACCTTTGTTGAAGAAGAAGGACCTTACCTTAGAATTGCAGAATTATCGCCCCGTGTCCAATTTGACATTCCTTTCAAAGATTCTTGAGAAGGCAGCATTAAGTCAAATCAATGAATACATTGAGAGCAACCATCTACTCACAGCCTACCAAGTGCCTACAGGAAACACTATAGTGTTGAAACGTCAATGTTCAAAATGCTCAAAATGTACAATGATCTTCTGGAATCAATTGCTAATAATAATAAGGTTACAATAGTAGTCATTGTGGACTGAGTGCGGCATTTGATACAATTGACATCGCAATATTGATACAAATGTTAAAAGATGAATTGGCATAGACTGCACTCCCTTGAGGTGGATTAAATCATAATCTCTCGAATAGAACCATGAAAGTTTTAATCAATCGGTCATCATCCGACTCTGGAACCAGTTAGATTCGGTGTGCCACAGGGATCGTATGCCGGACCGGTTATTTTCCACCCTTTACATAGCGTCACTTAACCAAGTTATACAGAAATATCCAGCAGATCTCTATGGTTATGCCGATGACCATAAGATTGCATTCAAAATCCAGGCAGGAAATGTGCAATGAGGTAAGTGTCCTTCAACAACTTGAAGGGTGTCTTAAAGAGATCGTTACATGGATGGCAAATTATAAATTGAAAATGAATCAATCTAAAACTGAAGTAATAATATACGGATCTCGCCAACAACTAGCAAAACTGAACATCCAACCTGTAAATATTGGTGAATGCAATATCAAATGCGTTGATCATGTTAGAGACCTGGGCGTGATAATGACCAACACCTTGAATTTTGACCAGCATATCCAGAAAAAATGTCAAACTGCTCATATACAGTTGCGAAACCTGAAAGCCATACGAAAACATCTCACTCAACAATCTACTGAAACCTTGATACATAGCCTAGTCCATTCATACATTGACTTCTGTAATGGTTATTTGTTGATATCCCGAATTATCAAATCAACAAACAACAACGAATCCAAAATTATGCCGCAAGAGTTACCTTGGATGTCTCATACGATAAGCCCAGTAGTGAACTTTTAAACAGTTACATTGGTTACCTGTAAAAGCCAGAGTTATGTTTAAAATCCTGGTGACTGTTTTCCGTGTAATCAACGGCACGGCCCCAGCATATTTGAAAGAGATGTTTACTCCCCTTCAAGGGAGGTACCAGTTACGCTCAAAAAGTGAACTGTGTTTTACTGTGCCCAGACGTCGAACAAAACTGGCAGATAGGTCACTGGCAGGGTCGGACCAAAGTGGTGGAATGCCCTTCCCAGCAGTTTAAAAAATATTCAGTCAGAAGCCAGCTTTAAATCAAACTAAAATCACATCTTTTTAGACAGTTTTCATGAGATTTGAATTTTTGATTAATGTGTAAAATCAGACTGTGTCTAAGTCTATGTTCCATGGACTATGCTGTCCTGAATAGTACAATCAATTTGACTGGATGTATTTGTTTTGATATCTATATTTGCTATATGTGGTTGTAAAGCGCAATAGAATATTTTAATTTTGCGCTATAGAAAATATCATGTATTTGTATTATTGCAAAATTGTGTAAATCTGTGCACTGTGCCTTATCTCAAAACAAAAGTCTTTGAAATAAACATACAATAAACACGGTCGAAGTTTGCATTGTCAATAGAAAAAGAGTTCGTGCTGGAATCCATGCTGCAGTAAATTGGTAAATATTCGTAGCTAAACAAAAACAATCACGAGATTGGCAACTCGCTTATCTAAGAATGGGATCTGAATAAGAACTGACAAGCCCATGAATCAACAATTCACCATCTAAAGCAATTAAATTGAAATTATATACGCAATCGGCAGAAATTGCAAACCCTGTAGTGACGTCATGCTTGCTTGCGGTTTTACAAACATAGGGATTTTTACTACGTAATGATTTAAGCTTGTACGGTGATTGATTTGATGTATATTGTCATGGGCAAATTGTATTAAATAAAAAAGGGGATATACAATTAATGTACATGTTTTATGCAACTATTTTTAAAACCATTTAAAAACTACGAGTTTTGATTTATCACATTCCTTATGCGAAGCGACAGTCTATGATTTAAAATACATGCTAAGCCTATAAAGAAAATCCAAAATGTACAAGGATATTAAGTTACTTAAAAAATACAAAATAGGTACGAAAAAAATAGGGTTTGCATTATGACTGTTTCCTTAATTTGTCCATAAGTTACTTTAATGTTCATTGTTCTTCTCTTATATTTAGTTAAGGCGAAGTTGCAATGCTGAAACTTGCCAATGGTCAGACACTTTCGTATTCATATAAGTAGATGACAGTATTTTAGAACGCATTTCCTTGAAACGTATTAAAGGATAAACCTTTTTTCATGAAAGCATTTTTAATTTATAAAGTTTGTATGTAATGTAAACTTTATGCAGGTCAAAATGTACAAAATTAATTAAAAAATGAAAATAGTAAACAAAATTTCTAATAATGTGAATCTATGTAAGTGAAAAAGATATGTGCATGTATTGACTCAACTCCAAACAACGATAAATCTAACTTATTAGAGAACTGTGTTTACTCAAAGGACTGTTAAGTCTATAGAATTTTTAGTCGATTAAATATAATAAATACAATTCGCCTATGTTGTCATTTAATTAATCTTATAGGGTTTGTTACGTGTATCCTCTTTTGGTGAACATTGAGTTTTTGTTGCTCAATTCCATCTACACATGAACTTGTTGCTACATGTATAAACAATTACACTTCTTCTCTGGTCATTTGTAATTGATTAAAAAAAATTAATTCATTTAGAATCGATCAATCAAAGTAGGTGTACTTCTTCTGACAGAAATAATACTTTTTTTCTTCTCTCTCTCTCTCTCCTCTCTCTCTCTCTTCTCTCTCTCTCTCTCTCTCTCTCTCTTCTAAAAACCTTGTGGACATTATTTGCCAAGTAATTTACACCTTTCTCTCAATGACGTCATAACTTATCTAACAATACATGATTGGACATGTTGTTATTCTAACAGATAGGTTTTCTTTTCATTGTTTGCATTTGAAAAACTCCCCAGGATGTACGAGGTTAGAGCATTGTAAAACCGGTTTAAGCACCCCCGTCGGTCCCCTTCACCGGCTGATCGTTCAAGGCGGTAACAGATAACTTTGCTCTTTCTGCATAATGACTCATCACAGAGTTATTCTTACTTTTACATTTAACTTGTACTTTGGTCCCGTGCCTTTTGAAATATGTTAAGACGCTCATGGGACTTTGTCATATAACTTTATTGTGATGATAAATAAATGTGTCTAATCAATACTTAAGAATAAATCGTTTATTTTTGACGTTCATCGGTTGATAAACCGCGTTGAGCAGTTAACATCAACTATCGTGAAATACGCATATATTTGAGGTATATATAGATTCAGATAGAATCAATTTATGTAAAATGGACAATTACAACCTCTTTTATTTTATAAGACAAACTCTGCGACTCTTATAGAAGTTTTGCCAAACGAAAAGCTTACACTGCGCGTGATAAAATTCTTTATAATTAAGCCAGGTCCCCAAAATCAAGAATAAAAGCAACAAGAAAGAAGTTCCACATATATAGTTCTTTAATTGTTACTATAACAGATAAAATATTTGAAACAACTATTACACGTTAAGTGTTTGCAAATTAATGTAGGCGCATTAAAAACGTTTTACAAACACGTCTGCTGCATGACATAACTTATACGTCATATTTACGTTTATTCATAATAATAGTTCGTTTTTATGATAAGCTCATTCAGCAATCAAGAATACAAGCGCATGCTGTATACGTCACACTGTAGTTATCAAGAAATGATCATAGTTTAAACGGTTCTAAATAATGTTGCAGTTACATCAGTACATCAGTTACAACAGTTTTGTATTAATATATAGACAACGCGGTATGACATATTCTAAGAATGGAATATGCAGTTTAGAATTTTATGCATTATATGCAATCATACATTTAACATCACATGTATCATGACGTTAACACCAACACCAGATATTACACTTTATTCTGACTTCACAATATGCAATCATACAGATCAGAACCTCATGGCGTTGCTAAGAAAATACATGGCGTTACAATGACTTCACTTAATGTTGTTTCGAAAAGAAGAGTATTCTGATTCAAGCCAGAGTTGTAGAACATGAAGTAACAACTGTAGTGGGCACTTTCCGCTATTGTCGTCTTTCTAACAACGAACAATGTGTAAGCCATTTACCTCGGGAAACACTTATCTCACTTGAAAACCTTAAAATTAGATTTAAGTGGCAGACATAAGCTAATGCGTCAATCCTCCCATGCTTTTTAACAAGCGCAATTTGTCTGACAATTGACACTTCATTCTTGAAGTAGGCAAGTATGCTATGTTTTATTTTACTATGGCTGTATGGTTAATGATATCTGCAGGAGACGAGACTGCCTATAGAGAGATGATCAAATATCTACTTCAACAATGTGACATTCTTTTTAAACCCTTACTCGGCTTACGTCTATATGTATGATAGTATGGTTGTTAAATCTACAAGCATGCGCATTTGATATAAGTAAATGTTGACAATCTATTAACTTGCATATTCTGAGAGTTGTTTTAATCTAAATAAAATTGTTAAGGACCCTTTAAATAGTAATAAACTATAGCAATGAACAATTTATTAAGTATTTTAAACCAGACAGTGTAGGAACTTTAGGCAACGAATTCGATTTTGCCTTAAATGAAAATCCATAATATGTATTTGTAATCTTTAAATGTATTTACTTCCCCCAGAACCTCATGTTTGGAACAGAACTAAATACACTATTGTATTAATCATCAATGTGCAAAATATACATTCATTACAATATTTTGACTTCAACAATGTTGTTGTTGTTTTTTTCTGTTGATTTTAATCCTTCTTATCATAGATATATTAACATTATCTTTAAAGTGGTATCACAGTTATGTCCAAAGTATTTTTCTCAAATAACCGAAAAAGTCATTGTTACCTGAACAGATCTTGCAAAATGCTGGTCATTGATGCTTTAGATAAATGTGAACATTGAGACATAAACCCACATGCAGAGATAGCTGTTTTTAACTAGGACAACTACGTGACAACTCCTTTTTGAGAATATATTTTATCGTCATCCGGGTAATCCGCTCTGACGTCGGGGTCTATTTTAGCAGAGATCACTATCGTGTTTATTTATAGATTTGGAATGATTAAACTGTAAGAGTATTTTATCGCAATCTTTACTGTCTAACAATTGGCAGTGTTCAAAACCGTCCTCACTAATATTAAAGTATGAGTTTATGCGAAAAGTGTGACTAAATTTCTCAATAGTAAGTTGTTGTTACATGTATTTGATATAGGTAAACTGTCGGATATCACATTTGAAATACTGTGACATTCATCACTTCAGTTTAGATATCACTAAGCAGGTTTTGTTTGATTATTGGTGTTCTTGCTGCAACGTGTTAATTTACTTAATGAAATTAAACACACTTACAATCGGTAGAAAAACCTTTTTCGTGGGGGTATGATAAGAATGGAAAGTTCGGAAATTAATTAGTGTTATAATTCTTTTATAATTAAATATACGGTCAGAAAAATGTCTACTTGGTAATGGTCAAATAATGTTATAAGCATACTGACAGCAATTTCTAGCATGTTTGTTGGAGTGTGAAAAGACAACGTCAAAATTACATCAAAGCTGAGAGAAATGAGATCATTTGTTATAAATATTACATCTTTTCATGCAAACGCATATTCATCCAGCTACAGAATCGCATACATGTATTTACAAGAAAATCAAATGAAATTTTATTAATGGTCCCTGTGTAAGTCCTAGTGTAAATGCAAGAATACAGGTACATGTAATCTGATGGCTAAATATTTATATTTTCTTACTAATTTAATATATAGAATACTTAATAATTTATTATATGTTTAGGTTTAATTGACGTAGAGATTATCAGGATATTAGGAAGGTGACTATAATTTTGAGAAACATCCAGTTCAGACACTTCCATTTAGCCAATATTATTAACCGTATATTTTTATTTCCGGTTACCAAACCTAAATTCCTGTTCAATCTCTTACTTTAATCACTTGACGAAAAATCGGCTCTTTGTAAAAATTCGAATACATTGTGTTTTGTTTTTATTCTATTGGACATCTGGAATTATTTTTTATAAATTAAGCAACTTTATCACATAAGTCAATTTTAACATTTGGTGGGGGGGGGGGTTCTTCGGAAATTTAAAGATACTTGTACAGCGTAATATATCTGTGTGGAAAATATAACAACTAACATCCTGAACGAAAGGACGATTGCACAAAATAAGTATTAACTTCAAATAACAAGTCGATAAATAAAATTACTTAGTTTTTGTATTCCAAAAAAAACGTTTGTCCAAACATTTCCCTTTAATAGTAATAATAATAATAATAATAATAATAATAATAATAATATAATCAATAATAATAATAATAATACAAAAGGATAAATATGATCAATTGATTAATATAAATCATACTTAT